>JANCMA020335369.1:0-11751 GCA_024336925.2 Zoanthus solanderi | reverse complement strand
AGGCAGGACAGAGGATTACAATTTTATTTAAGGTTAATAAAGATAAAAGAAAAGGAATTTAAGATAATAACAATAAAGGTACTGTACTATTGATGGGATTCAGTTCAAGTTCATTGTTTGAATAAGTTACCGAAAATAATATTTTAATGAAAAGAATAATAATTATAAATATAATAAAGAGAAGAGGAAATTTAGAATAGTAATAAAATAAATAAAGTAATAAATAGAGCAATTTAGAATAGTCTGACTTTACTCACTCTCAACTTCTATAGCCAATCCAATTTGTTTTATTAATACTTCTATTTACTACTTCAAGCCTTGAACTCTCTACTTTTAGGAGCACAGCCAATTTGGCCTCAAGATTTTTGCCAAAAACATGGCACCAAGGCAATTGTCCAAGGGCACCAAAGCCATATCGAGCACACAGGATTTGTATGTGGTCTTTATTTGATTATAACCTCAATATAATTTGATCACTTTCAACTCATTCAGGCGATATTAACAGAATAATACCCTTTAACACCTATTTCTTAAAGCACAGCGACACCAAACAGAAAAGGGGCTGGCCATTTGTGGTCGTAAATCTTATACAATTCTGGGGGCGTTATGGCAATAGCCAGGGGCATCCACGGCAAATGCCGTGAGGCTGTCGTGGATTTCAAGCCCTGCTACTTCTATTTATTTCTGTTTAATACTTCTAATAACTTCTACTGCCAATTCAATTTGTTTAATACAAATAGTCAAATTCATAGCTATAGCACCAGAAAAGCCAACAATTATCACATGCATCATTGCCCAACAAACCTCAAAAAATTCACAGTTCTTTATCAAGGCACAAAAATTTGGAATTCCCTTCCTACTACAATCACTACTCTGTCGAGCTTTTCTAACTTTAAAAACAAACTACTAGTCAGAACTTTTAATCAAATAATTAATGCATGATTGGCTAAGCCATGCACACGTTGCACTGTCTTAACATATTGTTAACATATATGATGTACGAGGTGGCCTCAATTATAAGCCTGGTGGTTTCTAGAGGTCATCTTGCCGTACATTAAACCATGTAAAAACAAATATTTAACATCAAGAAAAAAGGCAAAATAAACGATTATAATGATGATAATAGAATGACTCAGAATTTGCCCTTGTCATTCTATTAGGCGATATAAACAGCAAACTCATATTCTAATTGTAACATATATATTATGTGAGGATTTATTATATTTTAACTATTACAGCCAAGATATTAAATTTCTTTTACTAAGTGGACATAAAAAATCCATTTAAAGTAATGATATTTCTTTATACGTACTGGAACAGGATGCCCTTCCAGCTCACAATCAATTTTCCTGAGGTTGTTCAGATAATCAGCTGAATAAAGTCCTGCCTCTGCCCATGAAGCATACAAGACTGGTGCAGCATGTCCCTGGAAATAGAAGACAACAGTCAAAGATGTATATAATAGCCGGGAGCCAGGAAAATTACCTGGTTGTGAGCATGATTTTTTCCAGCTGTAAATACGAGTAGCCACTCAAAAAGGACTTATTGTCCCTGTCTATACCTGCCAATGATGTCTACGTTTCTGTCTGTTAAAACAAGTATATCTACACCCCTGATAGTGATAAGATAAATTTTCAAGTGCATCAACAATTTCTACGCATAGTTTTAGAGTTGAATTAAAAGCTGAGGTGTTATGCAGCAGCCCCACAGACCTGTCAAGGCAAATTATACCATATAGACCACTAAAATTCAAAACATTCAGGCAGTAACAATATTTTTGAGTCTCCACAAGGCAAAAAAGTAAGTGTGTGGCACTTCAAAGTTGGGGCAGTTAGGCACAATTAAAAATTGTGAAAGTCAACTAGAATTTACAGCTGCATACCTTTGAAAGAACAAATCTGTCACTTGATGGATCCCCTGGATCAGATACTGAGAAAAGGTAACACAAATAGCATGAGATACAAATTGCTGCAAATTGTGTAAACAGCTAAAATTTTATTTTGGAGGCCTGTTTGCTTCATTTATCAAACAACACTCAAGATGAATTTATTGGTTTTTCACTCTTACCTAGAAATAGATTTTGTCATGTGAAGTGTAATTCTTGCAGAAATAATAAGTACATGCTTAAAAAAAAAATGAACCTGTATCAATGGCATCTGCTTTACTTCAACCAAAGAAATATTTTCATTTTGAATCAAATTTGTCAACAGCTTATAACTATTACCACAGGAAAACATTTTATTTAATGACAAAGGGGATATCTCTCAAAATGTAATGTTTTTACATGGCAGCTTTGTTATTGTTTCTTTCGCAGTTACAAAATTTACCTCCTAAAGAAGTCATTTGGTTGTTATGGATTGTATCATGTATAGACAACATACCCTTTGAAATAAATTCTTTCATTATTGCAGTTAAGGTTAGCATTCATTTAGAAAAGCTAGACAATAGATACATACATATATACAGTGACCAAATGCAACTGATTTTGCCAGAGAAATAACAATATTGAACACAAATTTACAGATTATTAACAAAAAAAATTTAAAAAATAATAAAAAATACCAATGGTCCAATACTGACCATGAGCAACCACTACATAACGATACAAGGAACAGTTCGTCATAAAGTTTGAACAAGCTACAGTCCAAGAATTATTGAGCAAAACAAAAGGCTGGGGAAATGTAAATTTCAAAAAAGACAAAGGTTGTAATTTTACTCTATAATATATTGAACAAATCAATTTTTTCTGGAAAAAAAAACAGGACAATTTCCATACTGGAGCAGTATTTATTTATGCATGCAGTTTCATCACGTATATTTCTACGGGATAATTTCCGTACTGGGGTGTACTTATTTATGCATGCAGATTCATCGCCTATTTTACTATAGAAGTTAGGGTCTGGGTAAGGTTTAGTTCGTATGACTTAACAATAGTACACCCCAATACGGAAATATTACCAAAAATTCTTCGGAGGGGGACTTCTTTTTGACTATATCTATTTGATGTGTCGGACGAAGTATTTCGAGAGCTGGAATAATTTAAAGACAAAACAATTATCAAGTGCAACAACCTGGAACGAACGAATTTACTTTTGACAGCTTCGAATGCATAACGAGAGACAATGACTTGAGTGACTCAGCTATAATTTCTCGATAGACACGGAATCAAAATTTCGAGCCTAAACGGCCGAAACGGTGCAAACTACAGGCAGGAGTTGAGTAATTAAGTACGTTTTACACACTTGAACCATTTTGTGACATTATACATCACACATTTGTACATCAAGATGTACAAAATTGTTCTGCAGAACTTTACCACTGACCTTTGTATCTCATGGTATGAAAGAACAATACCGACATAATCTCTGCCATCGAGCAGCAAGATGTTGGATGTCTGCAAAAAGAAAATTTCAAAGCTTTGTAAAAGAAGCATGGAACAAGTATCTCGTATGGGTCTATTTCCAGTAAACTTGGCCTCACCCCGAACCGGCAGCATTTGTTGAGTTTATACTATGGATTCTCAACTTATTAGCGATATCCTTCAGAATTTGGATACGCTTATCATCTGGCTTGTGGTAACCTTCTTCAGACATGGTTAAAACGTTTGATCAATGCCTCAAACACACTACACTCGCACTCCAACTACCAAGAATCACGTACAGCAGTCAGACAAGGAAATCACACAGCCTCGACTCCATGCAGAACGTGGTCCACGTGCTCACACTTACCAAGTGCATTGCGGGATGTAAATGGCACTCGTCCGAGTCTCCCACAAGTAAAGCAAAAGTTGCTCTGACGAAGGGGTTAACGAGGGTGATTTTATAAACAATTCATTTTATAGTTGATTAAATCACGTGCTTTACATACTTAGTTTCCTTTAGCAACGGATGCGAAAACGTAGAAAAAGCAGAAAAACGTTGGCTGGTGGGATCATTGAGACTTAAATTGTTCCGCCGTGTAAAGCAGTGACGTTGGAATAGTCGCCGGCGTCGTTTAAGTTGGGGATGTTGGCATGAGGCGGGGTTGAATAATGAGTTTAAAAAAATGTTTTAGCAAAACCTGTGCATACCATGCATTCTGTTTGATTGGATGCTGGGACCAAAGTTAACTAAGTAATAATGTTGTAAAGCAGAAAATTAAGAAAAGCTGACAAACAACAAAGGTAAATTTTGGCAAATAATTTTGAATAATGAGCTTTATTTTTAATAAAATTTAGTTGACACTTCATCTATTAAAGGTCTGGATATCATCACCCCTAATCTGGTACCCAGATCTCCTTCTCTCGTGGGAGATCTTGGTACGAGATTTTATCACCTCATCAATTTATCACGGTCCTAAGACCCTTTCTATGGGTCCTCTCTCCGCATGCATATGCCTGAGGTATGTTTGACATACCCCAACCAAGCTCCACATGCACGCGGTGGGAGCTCAGCCTTAAAATAGTTCTCTGAACTCGGCCTTGTGATAAGGCAAAGTCGAAAATGTTCGGACGCCAAGTAAAACTGCGTAGAAGATAGAACTCAAGTTCTTCTCATCCTCCTTCCAGGTTTTTATCAGTTGCTTTTCTCTTCATCACATGAAGTAGAGTACTCTATAGGATCGTAGAGGAAGCAGATTTGTAATTGGAAAAATAGGGGAACAGTTTGGAGTTTTCGGTCGTCTTCACTTGTAAGTGAAAGTTACAATAAAGTTACTGGTATTTCATAGGTTACAAAACAACTTTTTTCACATTGCTAAAATTTCTGCATTTGACATATTACTCTCCCCCTATTCCTGATTTATTGAATATACATAGAACAGCCTATTATAAGAGATATTCTTAAAATGCATATGAAATAAAAAACAAGTTTGGCTCAGTTGTTAGTTTAAGTTTTCAATACGCAAAATATCCAGTTTTAAACGAGTTAAAGTGCTTCTATGTATTATTATACCGAATACGGGCTTCAAGGTGTCTCCATTTTGCGCTCGGCCAACGGTCAGATATTAACAGATATGACGTAGCGAGTAGTTCTGAGGTTTCAAGAAAGCAAAGAGAGCTGGAAAGCGAAAGAGACTCGGTAAAGGATAGAATGTTTTTGCTATCAGACATTTCTCACTTTTCAACAAAGCACGCAATAAGCAACAAACCCTGTCCCGTCTAGCTGGAACCACTGGCACGTCATCAGAGCCAAATTCGTCACCAGTCTCTCGAGACACCTGTTGGGCCTTTTTAGCTAATTCATGCAGCAAAAAAAATTGTTTTTAAAATTTTTTTACCAACTCAAATGTTGTATTTCGTAATGAGGGTGTTGTAACCTTTTATTTTCTGCAATTTTTTTTACTTCGTATGCACTTTATTTAAAAGTATTGTTTCATAACATATAAACGAGAAGTAATTTGTTGTAACTCCCACTAGCTTGCAACTTTAGATGACCAAAAAAGTTGTCCTATTTCTATAATGCTACTCTATCTTTTGGATGAAATGTTTGTCTTTATTAAGAAAATTTCACAATAGATTCTGTAATCCTTGCCATATTGCCACTGTAAGTATTAAACGGTATATTTCAGAATTAATATTTTTCGGTTTGTTTGTTAATTGCCTCTTAACTCTTCCAGCTGACACAGGCCAGTGTAAAGATTGCGTTGTTTGAGGAACATGAACTTGAACTTGAATATGATAGGGTCTTCTTCCGTCCTGATAGAGCAACGCAGATCACAATAGAAGAGAAGCATTTTCAGAGATGGGTGGAAAACTTTCAAGAAGGATTGAAAAGACCAGGCCCTAAAGACCCAGTAATCTTTGATGATGGACCAGGGGAACCAAGGGAAATCGACTGCTCACCACCAACGAAATCAGAAACTTAAGAACAACAAGGCACCAGATGAAATAACCAGCGAGATATTGAAGGCAGACTCTTAAACCACAGCGGAGATCCTACACAATTTCTTCTCACATTACTGGAATTCATAGGACATCCCAGCACACTCTTCTCGAGGGTTAATTTCAAAAATTGCAAACAAAGGGGACAAAGAAGAATGTGACAACTGGCGGGGTGCAACACTTTAATCAGTCCCAAGCAAAGTGTTCTGCAAGATTCTGCAGAGGAGACTACGAAGCTATCGATTTGCTGACTTTTCTCCTTTCTGCCATTACTTGTCTCTGTTGTTAAATTATAAATTAAATATTCAAGCTGCCAAATCGTCTAGCCCCCCACGGGTTATTTTGTGCAGTTTGTACGTATATACCTTAAACAGTTAATTATTAATATAAGTCATTTTCTTTTCTTTTTTTAGTACAAATAATATTGTTTTTGTTGTTGATGTTTGTGGTATTGATCTTTAGCACAAGTGCTCAGTTGGAGAAAAAAACGAACGACTTGGCAAGATATGGCCGACAGGTTGGGCTCAAAATGAAAGCTGAGACGATGCAAATCTTAGATAAGACGACCACAATACAATTAAGGGATGTAGATATTGAGGAGATGGAAGAATTTACCTACCTTGGCAGCAAAGTGGGCAAGGATGCAACTGGGAAAGATGTCACCAGTAGGTTGAAGAAAGCGAGGGCAGCTTTTTGCAACCTCAAGGCCATATGCAGGTCTAAGAATCTTAGAAAGAGATTAAAATCAAGATATACAGGAGCAACGTTCTTTCCGTTTTGCTGTATGGGGCAGAGTGTTGGAGGATATACAGAGCCAGTTATCAGCGCTCTGTCTTCCACACATCATGTTTAAAGAGAATATGTAGCGTTTATTGGGAGCTGTGAGTATCAAGCAGTGCCCTGTATGAAAGGACTGGCATGAGGGACATTATAACAATTGTCAAAGAGAGAAGATGGAGATGGCTGGGCCATGTCATCATGTTTGAGGAGAATATGTAGGGTCTGTTGGGAGCAGAGAGTATGAAACAGTGCACTTTATGAAAAGACTGGCATGAGGGACATTATAACAATTGTCAAAGAGAGAAGATGGAGATGGCTAGCTCATGCATGTCATCAAGAAGGACGCAGCAGCAACATCATTCGTGTAGCTCTCCACTGGACGCCAGATAATGGAAAAAGAAAGCGGGAAAGGCCGGTGGAGACATGGACACGGACCATGGACGGGGAGATCAAGAAGATAGGGGAGATTGGGGAGAGATTGAGAAGAGTGCGACGGAACGAGAGGGAAATGTGCAACTAGACGTAAAGAGAATAAGTAAGTATTAAATAAGTAAAGAGAATATAAAGTTGTGGTTATTTAGACTTTGATGTAGAGGGATAAAATGCTAAAATTAACTTTCCTCCTCGGCATTTTGCATGCCATCATTGCAATAACAAAATGAAGCAATCGCACATAGCATATAAATAGAAAACGTTATACAAAAGAATGAAGTAAGGCTGCAAACTGAAATGGACAACAGAAACGAAAAAAGGACATGAGTCCTCACCCCTCCCTCCTCCTTTAGGATCCGATAAATTTGGAATGCAAATAAAAAAAATGATAAACACGACTATCTGTGATTTAAAATTTATTTGAATCCATATTTATTAGCTCGCAAATATAGGTATTTATAATGTTTTCACCGCTTTAAAAGTTTAGATTATTAATACTACATCATTTTGTCCTTTGTAAGGAGTTGAACAGTTAATAACATTTTTAAAATTATTACCACGACTGCTTGTTATTTAAAATTTATTTGAATCGACGTTTACTATATCGCATTCAATGGCGTTTTTAAAATGTTTCCACCGTTTTATCGTTTAGACTATCAACATTAAATCATTTTGTCGTTTGTAAGGAGCTGAACATTTAATGAGATTTCTTGTTGTGCATTCGCATGTGGCGGTTGAGGTTCCCAGACTGAGAAAAGCGCATATGGCAGAGTCGACATTCGTATGGTTTCTCCCCAGTGTGGGTCCTGATGTGCTTAGTAAGTGTAGAGCTGTCAGCAAACCCCTAGAATTAAGGGAAAGAAGGAGGGATGGGTTAAAAAGAGAGAGGTTGAAACAATGATAGAAATTCTTGTTTTTTGACGTCACTGTCGGACAAACATATTTTCAACTTCTATTTTAAACCACTCTTATAACAGTAATTATATATAACGACAACAACTTCTTCTTGACAACAACGAGGATGCCATTAATACCAACATCAAAAATGCCGGACAGTTACATGAGAACGACAATGAATACAATAGTTACAATGATATTGACAGATATATATATATATATATATATATGCACTGGAACGCTCCTGCCCCGATGTCATGGAAACGAAGTACCCTAAGAGGTCTGGTAAAAAGAGTGTTTACTATCTGCTCCAATGATCAACTTCTAAAAGATGACCTTATGAACTTGAGAAAAATCTTCAGTGAAATAAATGGCTTTCCACATTGGGTTGTTAGTAACATCATAAGAGAAGTAAAAGATAAAGGACAAACAACAACAGTCAGCTATCCAGAAGTCAGTGATAAAAGGGAAAACCCACCAGGTGAACAGATAATTGTCCGTCTCACCCTATCCTAGAAAGGCGACCAAGGAACTGCGCTAATTGAGAAACTCAAATGTACAGTTAACAAGTTCTTGTCTACCGATGTCAACACTAAAATAGCTTTTCAAGCAAGAAAACTGTCATCTAGATTTTCTACAAAAGACCAAACAAAAAAAAGATCACCAACACAATATAGTATACCAAGTGAATTGTCCTCAAGAACAATGCACTGACTCGTCGAGAAACAGCTAGAAGATTAAAAGAACGAATATTAGACCACAGCTCAAAGGACAAAAACTCAGCTTGCCTTAGACACAATAAAAAGACAAGACATCCATCAGTTAACAATGATGAATTTCAAATTTTCTCTACATATCATGCAAACCATAAAAAATGAAACATCTCCGAAGCTTTGTTTGTCAAAGATCATAAACCTAGCCTGAATGAACAAGGGCAATCAACACCACTTTCTCCTTCAATTAACGTATATTGTAAACATTGATATGCAAGCACCGATCCGTGTCATTTACTAAAGATGGTCGCTGGAGTGAGATCGAAAAACTATTTGAAAAAATGACAAGTGTTCTGATATATTTCTTTTTAATCACATTGTATGCCCACGTAAACATTTTCGAAATTGACAACACGATGACAGAAAATGACAACAGCAATAAAGACAAGATAACGAAGAATTCTATTGTTTTATTCAATGTTCTTTTTATTTGTTGAAAACGTAAAAAGGTCAAAGTAATGGACGTTTCACCCTGGATATATCTACGAATTAGGGTGAAAAAGTGCTTTGTTGTTGAAATACAGACTGTAATGCACAAAGACCGAGTACAAGTTGATACGCGGGATCCGTGAAGATCTGTCAGCCACAAAAATGACAAACAAGAATAATGAATGAATGAGTGGCTGATGCACCACGCAAAATGAACTTATCAATGAACCAAGAATATGAATAGAAGCTCGGAAGAAGCCAGCTGTTTCGTCCTTTTTGGGACTCGTCGTCAGGTGTAGAGGGCAGGGAATAAACCGCCAATCCAAAAGCCAGGCATGGTTGGTGCAGCTGATAAGATCTCTGCTTTCCGATCACAAGGTCCCCAGTTCGAGCCCGGCTCTGCTAAGATTTGAACATTTGTGCGACCTTCTTTTCCGCCTAAACTCAGGTTTCCATCCTTCCGGGGTAGGTAAATGATTACCTGAGCGTTAGCTAGGAGCTAACCTGCGATGGATTAGTGTCCCGTCCAGGGGGAGTCAAAGACTCTCATCCGCTTAATACTTCAGAAACCGGAGATAAGCGCAGGCTGCATGGGCCACTTGGCTCGTAAAGGATTCACCTAGCTTTGAACCGAAAGTTAGATGTTCATTCATGCTCAGAGCTGTAACTTTATACCGAGATAAACACATCATATCCGTTTACTGGCAAGTTAAGGCTGTGGATTGACAAATACTGAAGTAGAATAATCATGTAGAAATTATTGTTGATAATGGCTAAATTTCATGTTTTGTGCTAAAAGATCTAACGCAACTCTATACAGGTGAACAAATTGCTACCCTTCTCATCAGTTGTGAGATGCTATATGAGCTATCTGGGTATATGATCGACACCTGCAAAGAGATTATTGCCGGTTTTTTTTTCATTAGGTCTAAATTGCTGAGTTTACAAAACGAACCTTGGAGCAGTGTTTGCAGACATGAGGCCGCTGGCCAGTGTGGGTGCGCATATGAGTAGTAACAGAAGAAGACTGGGCAAACCTGAAATAGGAAAATCAACAACTAAAATTATTAATAAAGACACAAAAAATCAAAGCATTTTTATCTTTTCAAATTAATGAGCTTTGACATAAGGTATTTTGCATCTTTTATCATTTCCTAAGGGAACCAGTGCTGAAACAACTGTCTATACTACTAACATTCAGGTTCACAATTATCTGTTATAAGATTTGAGGTCTTTAAGGAGTATTTTCCTTTACAAACGTAGTCTTATATCCCAATTTTGTGCTTTCAAGTCCAAACTACTAGCAAGCATGTGTTTTCTATACTTCTATACTCATAAGTACGTTTGATATTGAACCAAAAATGGAGAGAAAAAATACTTGCATATTTTCCTTAAAAATAGAAAAAGCAAAGGAAAGTTATATTGAATACTAAAAAAGAAGAAATGTTCAATTACCGTCGGTCACACACAGTGCACTTGAAGGGTTTTTCACCAGAGTGGACTCGCAGATGTGCAGTAAGATTAGCGTCTTGAGAGAAAGCTTTGAGACAGATGTTGCACTGATACGGCTTTTCGCCGTTGTGAATGCGCATGTGCATCTTAAGTGTGGATGGTCGGGCATACACCTTGTGACACACCTGACATCTATTCTTCTCTTTGTAAAAATCTTAAGAGTCGAAAACAAGATTCTGTTAGTACATATTGTAGCGGTAAGAAGTTCATAGAGATGCTGAAGTTGGTTCCTGCATGATTTTTAGTAAGCAAACTCTTCAGATACAAAGTTTGATAAATACCAATTTGATAAATTTATAAATTATACACCGTAGTGAAAAGAAATTTTTAAAACTGACGTTCCAGAACTGTAGTCCTTCTTTTGACCAAGGACTGCAGTCCGAAACGTCAGTTTTTACAAATTCTTTTCACTATGATGCAAAACTTACAAATCTATCAAATTGTTTCTATCGAAATACCGACGCTGCATCCCAAGTGAATGTATCATCCGAAAATCATGTTGCTATAAAACAAGAATAAGAGTAAGTTTTATATATAGAAAAAAAACAGTGTCACAAGCCGCCATCAATGGCTCCACAAAAATGTTCAAATACGTATATAGACAGTCTAGTACACCGTAAATATGAAAAACTAGTCTTTTGTAGAATAGCGTACTAACTAGACATCCTGTATGTAACGTAATATAAAGTAATGTAGAAAGGTAATGTAATGTAATCTAGCGAAATGTAATGTAACGACTTCCTTTAGTAAAATAGTTAAACAGTACCTGCTACTTCCTAATACTACACTCAAATCTGAAATAGTCAAGTTTTTCACTTTGCATTTTTTAAGTTTTTCTATAATTTATTATTGTTTCTCGCTTTTTTTCGCCCTTGTTGTTGTGCTTTTAGCATTTGCGTGAGTGAAAGCTTCAAAACGAAAAACGTGACAGGAATAATACTCGTACCTAACTGGAAAACCTTACGTTTAACTTAGGTTCTAGGCTTTTCCTAATATTATGTTTTATATCTTATGAAATAAATGACAATTAGATATCATTTTGTGAAAAATTCTAGTATAGTATTCAAT
>JANCMA020335264.1:0-11752 GCA_024336925.2 Zoanthus solanderi | reverse complement strand
GTCAAATTATTTTAATCCCCATTCAGGATAATGGTAGTGAAGTGAATAAACTTCTATATAGTTTACAAACCAAAACATATGCTCACCCTGTTCGGAATTGTTTAGAAACTATTTGACAAAATCTTGAAAATAATATCTACCTGACATCGTATTAATTATACTAACTCAAGTAGGAAAGTTTTCTGCTTTCTTTTAAATACATGATTTTTATTACTAGAACTGTACAACAACCATGATTTGTCATTAAACGTACCTCCCTTCCATGTACTCTTTGTCCCTCTCCAACCGATGGCATTTTTCTTTCAACTCCTCCAATAATGCTTGATGGTAACACGTTCCATGACACGATCCATGAGAGTTACAAGTGTGTTTCTTTTCTTTCTCTCCAGAATCTATAGTTCCAACCACCTCCACATTCCAAGATTTACCGTTTGTAGGCTCGAGAGGCGTCTCGATCATCTGAGGAAGAATAATTCAATGTTTCAAAGGTACGTTTCTGCACATTTCCGAAAAGTGTAAGTGAGGCTGATGTTTCCACTTTTTCAGTGTAAATGAATGCATAGAAAACAAATGATCTCTATGAGTTGATTTTATTTTATGCGTATGGAAATATCGTACTTGTCTCCTTCGTGCTATGAGGCATATAAAGACTCAGTACTAAGGTTTCTTTTGACCTTATCCCTTACATGCATGCACTTTGCATCAAGGTTCATTCATCCTGGTTTTAGTTTCTTATCCGTTTTTGTATGTGGCCGTTTTGTATTTGGCCTCCCGTACTTGCTCCTTCTTCTATTCGTTGAGGCCATATTGGTCACACCTAAATTGGTTGAACGAGAGTCCTAAAAAGACCCTAAACCACGTTCATTGACTGCCATTTTTACAAATCCTCCTTGATAATTTCCTATAAACCTCGGAAATTTTAGTTCTAGTATAGCTAGAGTGTGGCTCAGATAACGCCTCTTCATGCTCGACTCCCTTGGTCTTGATATTTGTTACTTGGCTTTGCCGAAAATTGTACTTTTTGCTGTATCGCCTACCCGAATTGTTGGTAATCCGTTGCTTGCCTTCTTCTTTGCCTGGAAAAAGGGCTGTGTGTTGGCAACATAAAGTGTTTTGAGCTATGTGGTGAAATTTCCTTCCAGCTAACTCCAGCGTTACCTGATATTTTTCATTAAGTAAGTTGATAACCGCAGCCATTTTACCGTCACCTAAAATTGTGCGCTGTTTGTCCTTGCATATTTCTTGATTGTTCAAAGGCTCTCTTTGTGAATGGCATCGATGGCTTTGAAACTCGCCTCCTGGACTCATGCAGTTCAAGTTTATGCTCACTAACGTATCCAATCAGCATTATTAATGACAAAGATTTTCCTTTTTAAGAAACTTGAATCCCCATGTTTTTCTTTAAACAGGATCTAGTCTGTCTTACACTGCAGCGCTCCAGCTATTGATCTTCTTGACGTTTTGATTATAAATTTCATTTTTTTTTACCAAAATTTAGTTTATAAGCCTAATTAGTTACAAACTCCCAAAACTCTAGGACTTTTTGGCTGATCTAAAGCTACTACACTCTCATCCTGTCAATCATTTCGTAAGGTTGAACTTCGTAATCCTTTTTGAGTTCGAAGAATGGCAGTGAGTAAATTGGAAAATGCGTTCTTTTACTCGCTTCCTTGAAGGGATTGTGTTTTGAAGTTCCTCTAATTTCTATTTTCAACCACAGCAATAGCAACAAGTATATTTTGCTCTCAGATGAAGATATATATCAGAGATTCTATAAGAAAGGCATAGCTGCTTAGGGAAAGTAGAAACAAATCAACAACTAAACAGCTTGGTCAGTTATCTGCCAACACATTCAATCCATTCAGAGAGTTCGGCCTTGAAAAACGTGCGTAAAGTAATACACGCTTGTGTATTGGTGTTTTCAAGTGTACTTAGTGTGCGGATAACTTTTAGTTTATGCTCACAGCGTCACAGTAGAGGTATTTTTTTATATGACATCTTCTCAATACCAAAGCTAAACAAAATATTTTTGAATTCTTCAATTCCATCAAATCGACTTCTATTCATACATATAAGACATGTTGTCCTTTTACATTTTCTCATCCCAGTGGTCTGCTTCGATTCCACCATCAGTCCCTGCGTGTGAATAATTGTGCAAATTTCGTTTGCGCCAAAGCTGACTCAGCTTTCCATCCTTACGAGATTTGTTAATACACTGTAGTGTATCCGCTTCTTCGATAAATTAGTGTATCGCTGAGGGGAATTAAAACCTCTCATCTTATTGGCACTACAGAAACCGGAGATATATAAACACCGCTTCTATGAGTCACAAGGCTTTCAAAAGGAATGCGCAAATTTCAACTTTTTTAAGCTATTTTCAGAAAAGTTTTAATTGAGAACAATGGTTTTAGTTTTAGGTATTTTTTTTAGATTTTTGAGCGGATCTGAGCTAATGGAGTTTGCCTTAGGGATTTACGCTTACTTCGTTAGAAACAAAATTGGAAACTTCTTTTGTAAAGTATACCAACTATTTCTCTTGTTACTTATAGCAATTATACCAATGAACAATTGTTTTATTTTTAGTTTGTTTTTTTTTCGATTTTTGAGCGGGTCTAAGCTAAAGCAGTTTGCCTTAGGGATTTACGCTTACTTCGTTAGAAACAATATTGAAAACTTCTTTTGTAATTAATACCAATTTCAAATATATTTAGTTGTTTAAACAGGTATTGCAGAAAAAGTGTTAATCCTAAAGCGTTGTTTTATTGTTGAACGTGAAATATTAATTAGATGGTTAATACAGTGCTATTATCACAAGTAAAAACAATAAACAATGGTTCATCAATGCTCAAAGACTCTTTTGATGTTTAATTAAATAAGAAGTAACCTTTGTTTTTGGGATATTTAAGTAACTTTAGCATTTAGTTGTAGAGGCCAAAATTTGCACAGAGTTAAAAAGAAAAAAAAACTTATTTTTTTCCTTCCATAGAATTACAACCTTTTGGAATGAAAGCAACAAAAAAGAAAATTTGGCTTATTTACTAAGAAGGTTTAAAGTAAGGCAGGGATTGTGATAAATTGTATCAATCTATAATTAAAACAAACTGCAAATCTTAAAATATCGACAATAACTCACCTAAATGTTTATCAAAATAAAAAAGGTAAAAGAGATAGGAGGAAAGTGTAAGCTTTTAATGTTCCGAAGTGTCAACTTCGGCGATTTCCGTAGTAGAAGAGAAACAATAGGTGGAAAAGACTGATGGTGATATTTGAGAAACGAAACCATCGCAACATATGGTGCTTGTTTAAATGTTGTTTTTCATTCTTTAAATGAGTCAAATTCAAACTGTATTCTCCCCTTTTTCAGGAATAAAAAAATTAGCCAAACATCATGCTAAGCCAAAATAAGTTCATATAAAAGATCTTTGAGATCCAGTCAATAATTAACTAAAAGAAAGTGTAATTATGTTTATGAAATCGTAAAAAAAGTTTACAATGGAGAGCTTAAACCCGTTAACGCTGTGAATATTTATTTAGTCTTGCAAGAAAAGAACTTTGACTTTGCAGCGAACACGATAAACCACCAAACGGAATTTTGAGTACGAGCAAATGAGACATTTCCCTAAATTATCTTCTACTTAATTTTGGTTTATAAAATATATTGAGTGAACTTTACCTTTGTACTCGTTCCGCTCGAAGAGATGACTCCTATTTCTTTTACATTCCACGATCCCTGCTCATTCGGGCCTAGTAGTATTTCCTCTACAGTGGCGTCTAAAGGAATTTCTTGCACTGTGTCCTCCAAGGGGATCTCTTCGACAGTTGTGTCAATAGGACAAACCTGAACAGTGTTTTCCAAGGGGATTTCCTCAACAGTTGTTTCTATAGGACATACTTGTACAGTGTTATCTAAGGGAATTTCCTCTACACTTGTCTCCAGTGGAATTTCCTGAACGTGCATATTTGTCTCAACCTGTTTGTAAAGAAAGAAATATAAAAATGAAGATTACAAAAATAATGATTAGCATTAATTTTTATGATTGAATTTGGTTCCTTAAGAGGAGAGTGAACTGTTTGGGTTACAAATTTTTACATGTACATATGTATATCAACACAAAAATGTTAAAGAAATAAATAGAACTGTGTTTTCTAACGGAAGAAGTTTCGAGTCATCAGTAGTCAATTACTAATAATGGAAAAATCTGTTGTTCTAAAATAGATGAACAATACATTGCTCAAAGTACTTATTACAAACTTTGCCTAAGTGTTTTACATAGCTAACAGAATAATTGTTTAATGGAAAACTAAAAAGATATACTGATAATATAAACAAGTTTACCTCTGTAGAATTATGAGTATTTTCTTTGCATGCTGCTTCTTTGAAAACAGAATGACTGTTTTCAATTTGAAGTGGGATTTCTTGAAATGACATTTTTTTAAAATGGATTGATTCAGAATATCATATACACGGTACATACCTGAAATTGGGAATCGAAAGAATTTTCATCGATGGAACTGATTTGCTGAATTTGTAAGCTGTCAGCCAATGGCGCTTCGTGTTGTGAGGATACCTGCTGGGTCGAAAATTGGGAATCTAATGGAATATCTTGGGATGACATTTCGAGAGCTTGGATATCGTTAGTACATTCTACGGTTGTCACTTCAGTAATCTGACCAGAATTTCCACCAATCATCTGTAGTTGTCCACTATCTACCATTTGAACAGATCCCGCATCCATCATCTGCACTTGTCCACCATCTACCATTTGTACGGATCCTGAATCTATCATATGCTCTTGTCCAGCGGTTATCATTTGTACAGAACCTCCATCCATCATCTGTACTTGTCCTCCATTTACCATTTGAAAAGATCCTGCATCCATCATCTGCATTTGTCCGCCGTCTACCATCTGCACTTGTCCTCCATTTATCATTTGTATAGATCCTGCATCCATCATCTGCACTTGTCTGCCATCTACCATCTGCAATTGGCCACCGTTTATCATTTGTACAGATCCTTCGTTCATCATTTGTTCTTGTCCGCCCTGTGCCATTTGGAAAGAACCTGCATCCGTCATCTGCATTTGTCCGCCATCTACCATTTGTACGGATCCTGAATCTACCATCTGCACTTGTCCACTGTTTATCATTTGAACAGAACCTCCATCCATCATCTGTACTTGTCCTCCATGTACCATTTGTACTGAACCTGCATCCATCATCTGTACTTGTCCTCCATGTACCATTTGTACTGAACCTGCATCCATCATCTGCATATGCCCGCTATTTATAGTTTGTACAGATCCTCCGCCAGTCATCTGCATTTGCCCGCCATTTATCATTTGCACAGATCCTCCATCCATCCGCATTTCACCACCATCGATCATTTGAATCGAACCTCCTTCAACAGTTGGTACTTGTTCGCTATTTATCATTTGCATTGCCCCTCCATCTAAGAACTGTACTTGTCCATCACCTAACTCTCGGGATTCAGTCGGTTGCGTCTCCATGCACTGTGCAGGACTTGTTCCCTCATCATATCTTTTGTCATTCATCGAAAGTTCTTTGGAGGTTGTTTCATCCACGTCTTGCGTGTCAGAGGAGAGGTTGTTATTGGGAGCAAATTTCGTCGAATCTTCAAAACAAGAAGTAATTTGCATTTCAGTATTCGAACAACTGTCAAAGTTTCTTAACTCCTGGTTAACCGCATCTGGTTTTGAAACAAATTCATCATCAACCCCATTTTCTTTCTCAGCTATGGTCCCCTTTTTTACGTCCACGTAATAGTTATTGTCATCTTCAGTTTGCAATCCACTATCCGCGTCACTATCTTCGTGGCTTTCCTCGGTTTCTTCTTGTGTAAGAAACAAGTAATTTTTTCTATTTTCATTAACAATTTCTGATCCCTTAACCGTTTCATCATTTTCATCTGCATGTTGGTTTTCTAAACTGTCTTCTACGTTATTTTCTGGGCTGACGATTCCCTTCAATTCTTCTTCTTCCCAGTTGTCGTTTTCAAATTGTTTCGTAGTTTCGTTAGTGCTTTCATCCTCCTCTGCACTAATGAGATAATTGTGGCCACTGTCTGTAGCTACTTCGGTATCTTCTTCAATCTGATATTGGTCATCGCGGTTTTCTTTGGCAATGATTTCATTTTGATTTTCTGCGGGAGATTCATTTCCATAGCTGTCAAAGTGGTTGACCAAATAGGAATTCTTCCCAATGTCATCAATATTTTCTTGAAAAGAAATAACATTTTCTTCATAATCTGAAGTTGGAGGAGTGTTTGCATCTTCCTCATCCTCGCAGTTTGAATCTTGATGTTTCAGAACTTCATTTTCGCTTTCTCGCCCATCTTCTTCTTCATAACTTTGCTTTTTGCTTTCATCACTCCTCAAGATATCATTAGTAAGTTGCTTAACTCCCGTGTATTCTTCGCCTTCACAAGGATTCTCAGAAATGTTATTTACCATCTTCTCTTCGGCACAAGTACTGCTAGCTGTAAAGACAACAGAAAAATCCACTGAATGATATAGTTTTAAGCTTGGTTCTTGCTAGGGAATGTGTATAAACATTGACAGGTCTTGAATAAATTAAGCTTATTTTGCGTCACAACAATAAGATTATAAATTTGTAGCTTTATTCTGTTCCTTTTCACACAAAATAAAAGAAAGGATTTCCACCTTAGTTTTTTTTTTTTTTTAAATATAAAAGAAAATTAGCCCCCGTATCTAATCAAAACACAAAGTAAAAGTGCCACTTAGTGGTTTGGCAAGGTCTCATGGCTTTCATTTTTCAAAATCTGCCGTATGTAAATACCTGCTCCAAGGTGAAACTTGATTAAAACAAATGATTTCGAGTTTTAAGAAATTCTTTAATGAAATCATAGAAAAAAAAAGCGAAATTTGAAACGCTAACCTAATAACTGAAGATCATTTTAGTTTAAAATTATTTGTTGGGACAATAGAATTAAGAATTATGAAAACAATTAATAATACTTAATAATGAACAATTTTCACACATACAAATTAATGGAGCTAAATCTAACCTGCAACAGAGAGCGAGTTACTATATCTGTGATTTGGTTTAAGTCTTTAATCACATTTTCTTTTTTTTTTGGGCCTTATTTTGCATTAATTATAAAATCCTTTTAGTTCTTTTAGTAGAAGAAATCTTAAAATTGTTTTTTAAAATATAGTAATTCCCTCAACCTTTCCATAAAATATTTCGCGCTAGCCAATGTTTAGACTCTAAAAACCACATTATAAGACCTTTGTAGAAAAGGACGCTTTTAAATTTTTAAGCGGCGTCACTTTGCGTTTGCCAATTTTTTTAGCATTCCAATCTTTAAGCACGTGACAACAGTTGAATAAACATTGTCATCAATTTAAGGTTAACAATAGAATATGTTTGAAAGAGTTCTTTAAACTGTAGAAGGTGTTTCTAAAATTGCCTTGAGTTGTATGATAAATTTTACGAGTCATAAGAGTTTTTACGAATAATGTTTGTGTGCCTTTTTTCAAAAACTTAAATACGATACATGACATGCATGATGAATGCGAAAATTTGTTCTGATTTATAAACTAATTCAATGGAATAATACAAAAAACAACTATAATATTGATTATAGTAATCCAATTAGTTAAGATATCATGCCAGTTAATTTGCTTAAAGCGGTATGTTAAAGGAAAATCCTTTATAATAAAAAAATAAATTTTCCCTTTAATCTTTATCTAGTTGCGCCTTATTGGCGACGAAAAGGCATCACGACTTTAATATAACGCGAAAAAGTGCTACAAACAAAACATGACGCGACAACCAGAATGCTATAGAGGAGAATAGTTATAAACAAGAAGTAATCCACTCTTAAATTAGTCATTTATGAGAAATGCTTGTCAATATTGTTGTATTGTCCCAAAGTTTCGTTTGTGTATTGTTTATATATGAATTTGCTTTGTGCAAAATGCGCCTTTCATTAAAATTCTTTAATTCAATCGAGTTCTTATATTACCAAAGTTTCGTTTGTGTTAGATAACTGGTTATATATTCCCTTTATGCGAAATGCACCTTTCTTGAGAATACTTTAGATCGATCGAGTTCTTACATATATTACCAAAGTTTTGTTTGTGTTAGATAACTGGTTATATGGGAATTCGCTTTGTGCGAAACGCGCCTTTCTTAAAAATACTTTAATTTAACTGATGTTTTTTGTAATTAAATTTTTTTAGCATATTGCAGCCTCAATTTTTTTTTTTAATTTGTGCTGATAAGTTTTATACGGTTTAAATTGAACAAAAAAGGCTGCTTAGACGCAAAACTTTCATGAAGGATTAACAAAACACTTTCAACCAAGTTTTTTTTAATTTAAAAACTTGTTTTAGGTAACTAGCCGAAATAGCCTATAACGTTTAATTTTGTTGTCAAATTTCAAAAATTTATATTAAGCAAACTAACTAAAATGATGTTCTAGTGAAATTGTTTTTTTTTACGTAAAGAATATGAACATATTGCTAAATATTGGACTTTCATGTAAACTTTATTATATGAAAGTTTTGGCTCGTTATAATTACAAAAATTTTGTGATGAAATACCATAGCAAATTTAAAGTAACGCGAAAAAAGAAAATGCCGCAAACATAACATGACGCGCAACCAGTTTGCTATAAAGGAAAATAGCTGTCAAAAATCCCTTTAATTAGTTATTTACGAAAAATGCTTGTCGATTCTGTCTTAAAGTCCCTAAAAAATCGCCTTTATGTTTTGGATGTCTATCAACTCCTTTTTTGCTAAACGCAAAAATGAACAAAGCAAGCGTCAAAGCAACAGTATTTTATATTTTTTTTGCAACTTTGCCCCTTTTTTCAGTGGTCAAAATTAAAGAGAAAAAAATAAGGCGTTAGGACAATGATTTCGTAAAAGACATGATTAAAACTAACAACGTAAATATTTTCGTTCTCTGTACTATGTTAAATGTTTTTCTCAAGTTTCTAACCAAATAAGGGTCAGGGATCTTCAGTCTTCGCTTGTTTTCAAGTGCTCTTAAAGTTTGAGTAAACTAAAACCTCAATTTTGTTAAGTTAATTTATTTTGATATTGAAAATTGTGATATTGAGTGACATGTTAAGTAAAAGCACCTAAAATAATGAAAAGCAAAACACTATTAGTTATTAAACCAATCTAAGAATGAAACAAAACGCTGATTTAAACTTTTTGTGTAAAACTGTGAGACCTAAGGTCTGCGACAAACGCGCACTTCTTAGTGAGGAAATTGAAGTCGCTTGTTAAGGTAAACTCTAAAGGAATAGGAGACATTCCAAAGGCAGAGTGTTTTTGAAATCTTACAAATAAGGTAGCGTGTAAATTCAGCAAGAAATAAGACACCTTTCAAAGACAAAATATTTTTGAAACTCTGAACAGAAGGTACTTCTAAATCAAATAAAGAGTAGTTCACATTTCGAAGGGAATATAAATTTAAAACTTTAAACTGAAGGCATCTTTTATATAATATCAGTTACGTTCATTAAGATGAAATAGGTGAGAAGCATTTGTAAGTGATTTGTGCATGTTCCAATTTAACCTTTTTTTCAATGCTTCGCAACAGTTTGAAGTATAATGCACTGCGGACGACTACATTATATCGATACTGTATTTTCAGATTAAATAAGTCTTTGTGAATTAAAGAATTATTATTTATTTATTGTTTACTAATAATCTTGTTATTTTCTTAATCTTGTTCTTAGCCAGTGTTTCCGCAAAAAAATTTTTTGGAAGAAACACGTCCTTCAAAATATTTTTCATTTTCCCGGCCATAGAAGTGGTTAGTAACACAATTTATTTTTAACCACAGTTCCAAAAAGAAAGTTACTCTTCACGATTTAAATATTGTCTTTAACTATACTGTGGATGTACACTACAAAGCGGTGATACATTTTCCTAAAATTAACCTAAAAGTTTCTATATAAAGGTCTTCCGCCCACATTAACTTAAAAGATTATTAACAGATAAAGATATTAATATAGGTAAAATAATTTTAAAGGTTCAGTTATATATAGTGGCTTAGAGGAATAAAACATTGGCTTTGATTTGGAATTTAAAACAGCGCTTTAAAGCTTTTAATCTAAGCATATAAGTACCACTAATGTTCTTTTTAATATAATATTTGCTAAATTTTTAATAAGAGAACTAGTTTATCTGAGCTCAAATCACGTTTTAAGATATCTAAGGTGTATCCTCAGCCATGAAGGAATAGCTCTCGACAGGTTTATTTCTTATAAGCAACATGTAGGCTCATTACGTTGGTGCAACGTTGTTTGTATTTAAAAAACATAGTTTTAGGTGTACTGCGTCTTGGGACCCGATTACAGGGAGTGTTTCAGCCCGTTTAGGGGAGCTGAAACTCCAGCCCCTTCTCTGACAAATGTTTATAAGGATGAATTTCCGATTAAAAGAAGCCCGTGCTGAATTCCAGCCCGGGCCAAACATTCCATCCCCGTTTGCGGCGCCTACCAGGCTGGAATTTACAACCCGTTAAAACGGGCTGAATTATTGCATGCCGGGCTGAAATTGCCGCTCTGCTACAATCACGTTGTAGTATGAACATCGTTAATTACGAATTGCTTTGATTTAGAGAAATTCACGCCAATAGTTTGACTCTCGGTCCGTTACATCATATAATCAAAAGGAAAATTCAGCCCCGCCCCGGACTGAACACTCTCCATGTAACCGGGCCTTAAATCCAAAAATTTTCATCCCCTTAATGTTCTGCTACGTGAAGTCGTTGAGGAACTAATAGCAGAACAATCTTTAGTCGTTAAAGGAGACAAAGTCATTTGTCGTTAACAGGGACTGGGCTTCAGTCTCCCTTGGCAAAGCTTTGTTTAACAAAGTTGTTGACTGAAACGTTTTCAAGCTAAGTATACTCACACACTTTATGCTCTGGAACAAATGGATTATTTAATAAAAAAAATAATACAGCTGAATGCCTAATATGGTATTGTAATTGATAAAAGTCTGCTACGAGAAGTCGTTGAGGAACTAATATTAATAACAGAACAATCTTAGTCATTAAAGGACTGGGCTTCTGCCCACCTTGGCAAAGCTTTCTTTAATTTAATATAAAAGCATCTAAATTGTTGAAAGAAACGTTTTCAAGCTAAGTATATTCACACACGGCTTTATGCTCTGGAACATAATGGATTATTTAATAAAAAGATAATACAGCTGAACTCCTAACATGGTATTGTCATTGATTAAAGTACTTATCAGCTCTAGACAAGTTTAGTTCTCATAAATAAAGTAACTTGGCTACCTAGTTTGCATACTAAGGTAAAAAAAAGTAACGAAGGCTTTTAATGATACACAGAAATCTAAATTGTTAGGTTTATAGCTATTCCTTTTGGGATAGGATTTGTCTTTCCTTTTGTAGTATGATTAACACTTTTAATTGCATTTTCTTTAAATAAATTGAAATTAACCATCAACAACCTGATTCACAAAATAATTGAATATTCAATTAACAGTGCAGCATTGGTACTTAAGTGTGACTCCCCTTGTCTCCGTGTAACCCAAACAATAAACTATGTCTCCAAATGTGGTCATTACTCATTCAAAGCGAGTTGGCTTTGCTGCCTGGACTTTCCTTATTCATTTATTGTTAGACTCAAAATATAAAGCTGATTAAATAGGCCATTTCCGAATTACGCTCCACTGCCGACAAACAGAAACATCAAGTCGAGGCCAAGTGCTAAAAGTACAGC
>JANCMA020335159.1:0-11752 GCA_024336925.2 Zoanthus solanderi | reverse complement strand
CTTTTATATGAAAATGTAAAGCGCATTTGGGCATTTATGGAAAATGCGCTATATAAATTCACTATTATTATTATTATTATTATTATTATTATTATTATTCTAAACTCCACAGCCACTTGTTTATGCTTACAACTTTCGATTAAAATTTTGATGTTTAAAAAGAAACACAAAAGAAACGCATTTATACGATAGATGAGCTTATAAACAGGAGGGGAACATATATCCGGAACTTAAATCCAGGGGGCTTAAAACCGGGGGGACTCTAATGTGGGATTTTACGGTATATTAATTTTGTTGACCTAGTCTACATAGCAACAGTAAATGTTCCCTTCAAATTTTGACCTTTACTCTTTATTGATTCAAACAAGCATTTGATCTAAACACCGAATTTGTACTTATTTATATTAGTATTGCTTAAAAACCAATGTCTGTGATGTAATTTCTATCATATAATTATATTAATGTTAAAATCAGTTTACTTAGTAATTTTTTTTCCAGCAATGAATACCAAATTTTTCAGAAGATAATAAAGCTTGAATATAGCTTTCCTAGTGGATTTCCAGATGAACCAAAGGATCTTGTTGAAAAACTTTTGGTAAGTCTTGTTCCAAGACGTTTTTTAATAAGTAAATGAAATAACTGATTTAATCTTTTTGGGTTTTATCATTCTATCATTATATTGTTATTGTATCACTTGCTTTTTTTTAAGAGTTAAAACTTGAATCCCAGTGCGGGTAGGTCAAACCACATAAAAATACTTGGAACCACACCAATCAATAATTGAGCATTTCTGTTCATAAATCTATTGTGTCGTTAATTACATTGTGTCCAAGATAACTGTAATACCTGTGAAGAACACGGCCAACCAATCACAAAGTAATTAATTTACATTGTCCTCAATTACACTGCTTCAAAGATAACAATGATACCTTTGAAGAACTTGGCCAACTCATCATAAAGTAATTAATTTACATTGTCCTCAATTACACTGCTTCAAAGATAACAGTGATACCTTTGAAGAACTTGGCCAACCCATCATAAAGTAATTAATTTACATTGTCCTCAATTACACTGCTTCCAAGATAACAATGATACCTTTGAAGAACTTGGCCAACCAATCACAAAGTAATTAATTTACATTGTCCTCAATTACACTGCTTCCAAGATAACAGTGATACCTTTGAAGAACTTGGCCAACCCATCATAAAGTAATTAATCTACAGTGTCATATGCAGTAACTAGTTGTGAAAGCTACCATTTTTAATTGAGAACCACATCAACGTAAGACAACCGCATCAAATTAAAATAGTTTCTTCAACTATGTAGTTGCCACTGACTACAGTAATAAAGAAAAACATCACCAGTCCAGAATAAGTTCAGTAATCTGCAAACTGTAACCACTGAGCTGTCGAGAAAGTTACGCTTTTGAGGTGAGAACCATATCAGTCCATGTGGCTACCAAGGTATAACAACAATACAAGAAAATCAGCAAACCCAGAGGAAGACATACCCAACACAAGTCTTCAGTTTAAAACTTTTGTTTTTTTGTTTGCTCATGTATCTTTACTTCTCTCATCATTTCTGTTTCTTCTTCAGTGGTGTCTCTTACAATATCCTATGCTGAATTTCCATAAAAAGGATAAAAAACAACTCTGTCTTTTAAAATAGGTCTAGTTGAACCGCAAGTGTTGACTACAAAAAATTAAGGCTTCCTTCTTCTATTCTACTGAACTACCAAGTTAGTTACTAGTGTTTGTTATCTGTTATTGTTTGTTCATTTTGCTTTAAATTTTTAAATTCTGCACAACTTATAATTTACCATTACTTGCTTTGTTTAGTTATTGGATCCAACGCAAAGGATAGGATGTGACGAATGCGGCGGTTTTCCAGCAATAAAGGCTCATCCTTTTTATGAAGGTAAGTTCCAAGTTAGTTCTACACAATAACTTGGTTATCTGACTGTATGTAAGTTAAAGCTCATAGCTGGACAGGGCACTGATCCATTGCAAGTTAGCTCCCAGCAGACGCTGGTACTCATTTACTTACCCCGGAAGGATGGAAAGCTGAGTTAGCTTAGGCGGAAAAGAAGGTTGCACAAATATTCAAATCTCGGCAAAGCCGGGGATCGAACTGGGAACCTTGTGGTTGGAAGGCAGAGATCTTACCAACTGCGCCAACTATACCCGCGCGGTTAATTCGAATTCAATAGAATAACAACATTGTTTGTTTTTTTCACAACCTGAACTAAAACATTTGTATTTTCAATATTTATGAAAGAGTAAAACACCAAATTTTCCCCATAAACGCGCGCCCTCGCGTAATTTTCCCGCCATTTTCTTGTCGCCATTTCCTCAAACGTTTTTTATTTTTATAAAAAGAGCATTAAACGTGTTGGATTGAAGATACGAATTTTATATTTTGTCTGTTGGTCTGTCACGTTTTTGCTACATGAAATAGTTGCAATTGAGTAATTTAATCGACTTACGATCTCTGTTATGGTCCATTAACCAAAAGCTCACAATTTTTGAAAAACAAACATAATAGAGAGGAAATCCGAAATCTCAAGTTCTTTATTTAGTATTTCAAAGAACGCCCATAAGGTTTTTTTTTCAAAAGTGATATATTTCACTAAGTTCATAAAAGAGTTCAGTTGACACCAACTAGAAGCATGTAGCATCTATTTTGCTTTAATAACAAAACGATTTCAAAATAATTAAGATCTGAAGAAGACTAGCAGTAGCAGTCGAAACGTCGCGAACGATATCAAAGTGACTTGTCGTGAGCCAAAAGAAAAAATAGTTAATTCATTAAGTAAGATCTGCTTTACAATAATTGACCAAAAATTAAACAGTTAAATCAATTACATATCGAAAAATGAGTAACCATAAACTTCGAGATTTGCAATATTATCAATTTTCTCAGCGTGTTGTGGACGTCTTTGTGATTTGCATGGCTAGTATTATCAATATACTTTTAAAATAAAACAATGGACCAGAGCAGAGAAGAAACGTTTCACTTATTTCTTTACAGAGCTATTCTATAAAAACACGAGATCATATCGGAAAAACTTCAGCAAATGCTGCAACTTTAAACCTATAAAAACATACTTAACTATGTTTAAACAGTTTCCGTCATCAAGCACAAATGGAATGCGTTTCAGAGCCATTTTAAAGCAAAGACTGGCATATGAACTTACCTTAGTCAACGTCGTTGTCTCAATTTCTCTATTAAATTGTATTCAAGGATATTTACTTAATCAAGATCTCGAGAAAACTAAATCTTTTGAGATGAGCCGATGAGCTTGTTCAGATGTCTTTCAAATAGGAATTCAAATGGCGCATCTTCTCTGTTACACATATACTTGCCAATACCGTTATAGATAAAATTTAACTTTGAATTGACAGTATTTCCAGTTCGACGATTCGATCTCACTTTTCACGTTTCACTGTTTACTGTCAACAGTTCATTGCAGGCTTATTTAACGCAAGAATATTTTTCAAACGGATGTTGCTTGAATAACTCTCTAGCAGTAGCAACAAATTTTCTGTTTTTATACAAACAAACACATACATCATAAAAGCCACGCTATGTGTTTCAATTATGGTGTTAAGAAAACAATAGCTTTTCCGCTTAAAACAGTTTAATTTTTGCATATCATAAAAAACCGCTCAGGTATGGGAATTTCGTCAGTCTCAGTTATGTTACGGCTTATAATTTAATACTAATCGTTCTTCAAGAATGGGACAGTGTCTTTAAAACTAATTTTATGAGGTATTCTCTTTGAAAGCTGAACAAGCTGAACTTAAAGTATTTGCATATTGATTTTAGTAATGATGTTCGATAACAGAAAATAATAATTTTGATAGCGTAATTCTTATATGATGTGGCTTAAATGATCTTTAGAGTTTTTGTTTTGGCGGCAAAACATCGAAATAAGGAAGGCAGCACATAACACAAATAATGTGAAGAAGTAAGAACTGATTGCGGTACGTATACTAAGCCACATTGTGATTGAGAAATAAAACATTACAATAGCAATACACGCCATTGTAACTCCGCAAAATGGATATTGGCCAGTTTTATTTTGTTTCTCATAAATGATCTCAAATATCATCTCAAATGTCTTTTTTCTGATATCTGTTAAAGCACTTTTTTTCCACTAAGAAGCTGATAACTTTTAGATAGACTTTAAAGGAACTTAAATGCTATTGCATGATGCCCAAAGCGAAAGACATGAAATGTTTGGGTGGCCATGGTCTATTGGTTTGAGTTTGCACCAAAGCCAAGTAATTGTTTTATTTTCTTTCTTTGTCTTATCTTGCTCGTTAATTATCTTGCTCATTGCTAATTAATTTGTGATTAGACAAATTATAGTCAACTTGAAAGTTTTTCATCCACTATTTACTATTTTGGAAGATACCAACCAACCAAACAAGAACTTCTTTTGTATTTCTGATTGATGAACTTTATACGGTAAATCAACCATGATCGAGTTTAATATTTAAAGTTATCCTATTTATATATTAACACGAATATCACTCAAAAGGCTCTCAAATCAAACCTGCGGTTCAGCAAAGCGATCGCGTTTTGTAAGTGATTTAATCACGCCGGGTTGCAATTGAAGTATTAAGTATTGGGATGAGAAGAGAAAGGGCCTGTTCATATGGAGAAGGGCTGGCCCTGCTAGCGAGAAGAATTTGCTCAAACTTTTTTGTGGAAAGTTCTGTCTCGGCAACCGAGACGTCATTTGAGTGTTAACACAGTTTAAGTATGGTGCGTCAGAAGCTAACAATAAAAACTCTTCCTTTTTGTTGTACGAAATCTTTAACTCTTTGCCACTGCTATTCCAGCTTCATGGAATAATTTTGTTGTGGAAAGTTAATGAAGTGAAACACAATTACAGTGAGGCCTTTGTAAGCTTTAACCGCTTTATTTTATTACGAGTCTGATTTTGTTCAAAAACTCTCAAGACTTAAGGTTAAATACAGAAATAGGCATTTGTGATTACGAAGCAAAAGTCACGATTGTTATGACTCTTAGTACTACAAGTTGTTTACCTTTCTCGAAATATAAATAGTTTCCTGTGTTTCTTCGTTAAACTTAAAAGACTAAAATCCAAGAGGTTCTCAAGGCTCTATTTTAAAATCAGTTTGGAAACTAAGTTTTCTCACGATCCTAAAGCTGAAGTATCTTTCTCTAGAAAACAACCAAATTAAAACTAATAACAGATTATAATAGAGGTAAAGTTGTTCTTAGGACACTCAAGGTTAGTATGAAGGACGATTATAGAAATATGAGAATTATTTCAAAAATCATAGTAATCGATTTGTGTGCTGTAATAATAATATATATTCCAGCAAAAACTCAACAAATTTAATTCCACACCATATGTATTTTACAGACGGTGTACGTTGTATACTTACAATTATAACCGCTTTTTTAAGCCTTGCGTTCAAGAACCGCCCACAAAAATACAAAAAGGTACATTGTAATAATTTTAATTTAAATTGAAACCGTGGGAAAAAAATAGTTCTTCATTCCGACGAAGGAGCATTGATCATTTCTTTTATTTTTCTACAGTGTCTAACATAATTTTTTTTACATTTCAGTGAATTTGCTAGAAACACCGACTCGGTTTTTAATCCTTACAAAAAGATAAGTTTCGTCAGCTCTATTCTCTTCCTACTGGAAAGATTTATTTCAAATAGATTCAACATACCATAAATCCTCAATTAAGCGCCTTGCGAGATCTTGCCAATCACTGACCCAAATTTGCTCTCTACTATATTGTCAGATTTACTAAGTTCTGCTCCGTCGCAATAAAGACAAAAAATAAATCTGTCGTATAAAATCTGCTTCTTTCTCCCGGAACACTTGCAAAATCTCTTTATCTATTGTGTTACGTTGCTGGTTAACTTCGCCGCGTCAAAAAAAAAAAATAAAGAAATAAATAAAGAAAAAGGTTTCTGGTTTATAACCCCAGATACTACAAATATGATTTAAAGTTTATTGCACTTTTATGGTTGAGGTTTAACGTACCTAAAACTCGCTATGAAAAGCATTCTCACGTTAACTGATCTTCCATGTTTTGGAACAAAGTTCAAACCTTCACGCAAAAGTTACCAAATAACAAGCACATCTATTAAGAAGGAAAATATCTTTAAACAGCTTAAAAACTATTAAATGACTTAAATGTTCAACTCAGACCACTTGTGCACTCTGTTACTGCATCAGAGTTATGAAAACAAAAAGCAATCCATGAAATAGCAAGCTCATATGCAAGGAAAACGAGACTGCCGAACTTGGGATAACGTCGGTGCACTCAGCTGCTGCAGTACAATTTCTCTTGCAGCTCTCTGCTTCACAGCTTGCATTTCCCTGTTTTGCACGTCTGAGAACACGACTTGACAGATTTGGGGCAGTGCATTTCACAACTTTCTCCAAGACACTCTTGATCACAGGACTCCCCAGTACACACCATCTTGGTACAATTCATACTGTCTTTAACCATGACCATGACCACCACTTCCATAACCATGACTCTAACCATGACCACCACTATCACTACAACTTCTACAACCACAGTTACCACTACCACCGTTCCACTTTTAAAACCGTTACCACTACCAGTATGACTTATACTACCATTTCCATTCAATAACTCTAGTCTGCTCGATACTTTATTCGTAAAGCTAGAGATGCTCTCCTTACTGAACCAAAGCTAAAACCCTTGGACCTAACGGCCTTAATTAACGTGACAAAACATAACTTTGACTTTTTGAGGTCTTTTTCTTATCTTTAAATTTGTCTACTTTTTAAATCATTATCTCACTAATTTGGAATTTCCGTTTATTTGTATTATCCAGTTGTTTTACGATATCTGATCAACATCTCATTTTAAAATTTGAACCTCTATGAAGTCATGTGGCTACTGTCATTAAATCCTAATTAAAAAAGTATAAAAGAAAAAAACTGGGAAAATCACTGAGGAAGTCAACTCTGTACAACAAAAAAACTTTAATAGTGAATTTTACACGTACAACAATTAAAACAATGAGGTATTTGTTACTAAGACCTTTTTGCTGCCAACCTCGTTCCCAGGGCTTTTCCCTACATTGTGGCCCACAACATAGGGAAAAGCCATGGGAATGAGGTTGTTTTGCTGCAGATATACGTGTGAAAATATATCAAGAGTAGATTGAAATCGTTTGACTTTTGGCGCTCAGGAAAAGAAATTCATATTCCATTTAAATTAATTTGTAATTTCTTGTATCGTCTAACAGTGAGAACAAAATTAGATGTGACAAAGAGAATTTAAAATATAAGAAAGATTTTACAACGTAGAGCATAATTATCATTGTTTGTGTATATCTTTTATTAAAATGTATAAATCAACATTTACAAACTATAACTATTATTATAAATTATGCAAATTTCAGATATACGAAAACTTTTAATCTATACATGTTTCGACATTGTCACAATGTCATCTTCAGTAGAAAGTGAAAAAACCGTTACAATTTTGAATATAAAAACCTAGAATGATTGACAGCTACATATTTAAAAAATTATAATCTGAATATTTTAAGTAAAATTAGGGTTACCTAGATGACATTGTGACAATGTCGAAACATGTATAGATTAAAAAAAGTTTTCGTTTATCTGAAATGTGTAATTTCCTTGGTGCTTCTACGATTTCCTCTCGTTTTTAAAACCATCCAAAACAAGTTCGAACTCGCTTGACTTAATTATTTTCGTTGACGCTAATTGTGTATAGAAGGTGTGAGATGGAAAGGACGGGAGAGAAGGAAAGGACGGGAGAGAAGGAAAGGAGGGGAGAGATGGTAAAGGAGGGGAGAGATATGAAAGGAGGGGAGAGATAGGAAAGGAGGGGAGAGATAGGAAAGGAGGGGAGAGATGGGAAAGGACGGGAGAGATAGGAAAGGAGGGGAGAGATGGGATAGGACGGGAGAGATAGGAAAGGAGGGGAGAGATAGGAAAGGACGGGAGAGATGGAAAAAAACGGGAGAGATGGGAAAGGACGGGAGAGATGGGAAAGGAGGGGAGAGATGGGAAAGGACGGGAAAGATGGGAAAGGACGGGAAAGATGGGAAAGGAAGGGAGAGATGGGAAAGAACGGGAGATATGGGAAAAGAGGGGAGAGATAGGAAAGGAGGGGAGAAATGGATACCAGGGTTTCAGTTAATGTTTTAGGGATATGGCTAAAAAGTTTAAGTGTCAGCTAAAAAAGCTGTCATTATTAAAAGCCCCAGCCAATTTTAATCCGTACAAACATTTTTTCCCCTGAAATACAGTTGGAAGTTTATTAAGATTGAATGGTTTTGGAATACGGCAGTGTTTTGAGTGACAGAAATCTTTAACAATTGTTTGATAGAGCGATACGTATTGCTGTGCTTTTATTAAACCTAAACAGTTCAAACAAATAATTTTTTATGGTTAAATGTTCATTTTTAAGTTTGCAAATTAATTTTCATGAATTTTGACATTTAACTATACAATTTATTTGACTTCCATCCTAAAATTGCTCTTAGCTAAAGCCCTTGAAGCTTTGGTAAATATTCCTCAAAAGTCAAGAGAACCATCAGCGAAGTTCGGCAGCCCTTATCTGAAACCCTGAATACGCCTAATGACTGCTCACAAGGGAAACAAAACAGATGTTTCCTGAGGGATCAGTCTTTATTTTTTTGTTGTGTAACAAAATAAACCACAGTTATTTCATTTTCCCGCTCTCAGTTGTGATGTGTGACAGCAATGTTCACCAGTTGGTCAACAATTTTCAAGATGTTGACCAACTAGGTAACACTTGATTTAAACTCATTCACACGACCTGAATTTAGCTAATGAGAGTGCACATTCAAGTCGAAAACGTACAAGTTTGTTGTATAACAATAATAGTTATTGTAATTTTATAATTAATTTTAGTAGTAACTATTAAATGTTTTTGTAAATAAATGAATATGTTTTTGCTTTGCAGGATTTAAGTTCAAATGAGCTACTACAGTTACCCAGCAGTATGGGAGAACTTATCTCGCTCAAAGAGTTAAATGTAAAAAGAAATCTACTAGTTTCATTACCTGATGGTAAAGTATTAATATTAATTGACTTTTTGGTTTATTTTACCATTCTTTGAATGATTTGTAACTTGCTAGCAGGAATTTCTAAACATGGTTTAAGCAAATTAAAATACTTTTTCAAAGATTAATTTTTTTGCCAACCAAACTTTAAACTTTGGGATTTATACAATAAACTCCTGTTGCTTACTCTTCCTTCCAATTGTGCATTCTAATTGTATTCTGTTTTGTCAAATTATTGTCAAATTACTATTATTTTTCTATTGTGACTTCGGCCACTAAAAATAAAAAGTGTTTTGGAAAAGGTCCAGGCTGCTTTGAAGAGTAAGTTGTTAAGTTGCTATAGTGATTGTAATCTATGTTGTGATTGGTGGATTTAGCTGAAAGTACTTAAAATGATTGACTAAACAAAATGTCCGATTACAGCCGACTGTGCGATTACACTGTCCGATTATAATTTTGCAGATTAATTCATGCAAAATACAGCAGTTTTGCACCAATTACATTTGAGAAAATTGTAATGATTATTAATATATAAATATTACCTATAGGTAGAAGAAAAAATAACTAGTAGAGGAAACCTAGTTCATTAATTTAATGTTCACTAACTTGCTAGGTTGCCTTCAACACTAAGGCAACCTTGGACTGAAATACTGTGAACTTCATTTAACTTTCCCGGTTGCAGATCAAGATTTTAAAGGCTGGTTTCCATACAGTCGTAATGGGTCGTTCCGTGTCGCCTTGGTCGTTTTAGATCTGCTCAGGTGAACCTCGATGACTGGGACGACTCTTTAGGAATATAATCAAGACGACCGCAAACGACTTGAAGCTATCCAAACGACCCGAGTCGCCTCGATAGAATGGAGTTCTATCCGGGTGACACAAAGTATTCCAGAGACGACCGAACAAGACTAAGCAGCCATGAGGAAACTACTGAAGACGACCCGAACGGATCGAAACAACTAAAGCCGTACCAAAACAAGGCTACAATACATTTCAGCTTGTGGCGTGCAGTTCGAGAAGTTGTCCTTTCCTTTTAGTCTGTGTGCAGCCGCTCTTCCCCCTCTAAAGAATCGATACCCGGTTCTTAAGAGGGGAGGAGAGCGGCTGTACACAGGCTAGTTTCTTTATACTTTAATAAGTAACCCAACCTTATTTCTGGGTTACTGGCATTTGCTGGAATCAATAATGTTTTTTCATAACAGTTGTGCTCAGAAATGTAAGGGAAACCTGGAAAACCAGGAATCCGGAATTCCGCCGGAATTTTTTAGAGTTTTTTTTCCCACTTTATCAATTTTTTACACGCCAAATATTTTCGAGAACATATTCCAAAAATCACCCGAATTTTTCAGAGGACTTCCGAAGATTAACCAAAAGGTCTGGTTTTTTATAATAAGTGATTTTTGTTTTTCATTTCAAAGTCACCGAAGGTTCTCTATACAGTATAGTGTAGGGGCTTGTGAGCCGAGCAGGTGACGTCCAGCTATAGTACACCTAACTTGGTTTAAATATGGATTTAAAAAATAAGTTCCTGTAAAACGGACAAGTCGTTTAACAGTTTGCGTGATCATATTATCTCTCGTACAATCACAGTGTCAATAGAAAGGAAAAGAACATACGCCGATGTTGTATCAGGTATGTCCAAGGGAAAGGGGTACTATCTTTACAAAGACATTGCCAATTGTTCATAACCATGTGTATTTATTATGGTTCAAGGAAAATCATCATCTTCCTCGACATATATGGAAAGCGACTATGACCTGGAAAGAAGGTAATGTGAAAGCTCATACAATATTGTTTCTAAAGAGAAAAAAATACCCCAACTTTGCCAGAGGTATGATGCCAGCATTTTCTGGAGGTGTTGATAATTTCCTACTCAGTCCAATTAGTGGCAAAATATCAACTGACGTATCCGGTAACACCAAGACTTGTTCTTGAATCGGAGCTCAAACACAATTATGTTTATATTTGGTTGAAAATATTTCTCAACTATTTTTTTTGGAACACAGATGTTCACGTTATTACTCTTATTTGTTCACACTTTTAAGCAGCGATTTAGTTGTTGTTTTTTAAATAACAGATGCTCACATCAAAGGAAGTCTGAATATCCATATCGCAGAGTGGATGTGGAAGAAAATAAGCAGAATAATTTCCAAAAACAATGCTATCGATATCTTACCAGCATCATCGCCGAAAGATGCCAAAATACAGGAATTTTCAGTATTATTCAAATCATGGAATGTTCCGCATTGTGTTCTGAAGCATCTAAACTTCAAAGCAACATACACGTGCAGGAATTTTAAACCAAAGCAAATACGCTCGCACACTGTTGCCGTTACCGAAAAAGAAGGTGTTCTCAACCAATTTATAAATTGGTACAAAGGAAAAAAGATCAAGGGCGGACTTTCGTCTGTCGCGACACAACAGCGTCTGTAAGAAAACAAGGGACGAAACGGCAAAGAAACATAAAAGAAACTGTAGACACTATTTACCTATGCCCCACCCAATTCCTAGGCACTGGCACTCAAATGATGCCAACAACAACAAGTTTAGGCTTACCAATTTCGATAACAAATACACAGCCAGTCGCGTACGCAGCTTTTCCTGTGGAGGGGGGGGGGGGGGTGCACTTAAAGCATGCGCCTTATTTATAGGTGGTT
>JANCMA020335052.1:0-11752 GCA_024336925.2 Zoanthus solanderi | reverse complement strand
AACTAAGCCAGGTCAACCTTCGCCTCGGTTTCATGTAGAGGCTTGGTTACCTTTCAGGAACTGTGAAATGGCTTATTCTGCACAAGTGTCCGGAAGCCATGCGTTTCCTTGGAAATTTTTGTATTTTAAAAAAGCTACAAATCGTTAACTATTGATCTGTTTAACTTCAAACTTTGGGTTTTTGCTATTTACAAAAAGGTCTTTTTACATTAGCCATATTTCGTGATTATAAGAATTAAGGGACTTGTAACCAGGCTCTCTCGGTATGAAATCCGGCAATTACTTAAGGTTTTTAGATGAATTTATGAACTATAGACATCTCCCTCATGCAAGTTACTAACTTCAAACCACTAAAAAAGGCACTAAAACCACGTTGCTAGCGGGTTTCATACCTTAATTCTACCGTAAGTAATAGTGCCAAAATTGATAAAACATGTCGTTTGAGACAGATAAGGGAATAAGGTCAGTAACATTTTAAGTGATACCCAAGTGAAATGCACCACGATTTTAATGTCTAGAAAGTCTCCCATTAAGCCAGCCTTAGTGTGACTGTTAGTGGCTGCAAGTACTAAATACTAGTGCGCACGTTCTATCTAAACGTTTCATGATTTTCCAGCCACATTCCACAAACTTTATGATTTTGGAGTCATTCATTCTTCACAAAAATAATCACTCCTTTCAATGTTCACCATTATGTTAGATGGGAACCTGCTAAATCCTTTACGGGCCAAGTGGCCCATGGAGCCCGCGCTTATCTCCGGTTTCTGTAGTGTTAAGCGGATGAGAATCTTTGCCTCCCCCTGGTCGGGGGCACAAATCCATCGCAGGTTAGCTCCCAGCAGACGCTGGTACTCATTTACCTACCCCGGAAGGATGGAAAGCTGAGTTAGCTTAGGCGGGAAAAAGGTCTCTTCAATGTTCAAATCTCGATAGAACTGGGATCGAACTGGGGCCGGACCTTGTGGTCAAAAGGCAGAGATCTTACTAACTGCACCAACAATGCCCGCCCGATGGCTGCCTAAACTGAGCTAAAACAAAAAGTGAACATGGCTACAGTGTAAGTTTATTAAAATGGTTGAGAAAAATCAGTGCTGCCAAAAAAGGGTTGCCTGTGCCCCTCCCCTAAATCCACCTCTTCCATGGAAAGGACGGTTTGTCTAAAATTCTAGCGTTTTAAAATCAAGAGGTTGTAATGCTTCTGCTACTTTAAAGGTTTTTCTTGTCATGAGATTGCTTTAAAGAAGTACTAACAATTCCAATATATTATATTTAAAAAAAATGAATTAAACTGAAAAAAAAAACATTGGTGGAAGACTTTTCTTTCATGGTTTTCAATGTCTCGCTCAGTCAAAAATTAAAGAGGTCTCAAGCTCGATCTCTTTGCGTTGTCCTTTGAATGGAAGATTTGTCTAAAATTCTTGATTCGGCTAAAATCGGGTATATTACCCCTGTAAATTTAAACGTGATCCTGTCATGATAAACTGTTTCTATAATACAAGAAGCAGCTTGGTGGTTGGTGTTGTTTTTACAGATTGCCTTCGTACGGAAAAAGGTTTCAGATATTTTCGGGCTCATGCTCTTGAAATTTAGCCGCATTCTCTTTCAGCAAATCTAAGATCTGTCCCAAGGAGCGCTAAATGAAATGAGAAGGAAATATAAATAATAGAGAAAAAGGGAAAATTAGGTTTACTTTTCTGTGTGTTTCTTTTTCTTAAGCAGGCAGAAAACCATCAGTATTCAGCATTAGTTCCCCTAAGACAGTTTATATTTATGCCTGTATAATAATTTTTTTTTAAAAATTGTAAAATCTTGCGCTATAGAGCGTTTTAACGATGTCCCAAATAAAAGACAGTAGGCATAGCCGCCATGTTGGTGTCCCAAACAAAAACCAATAGGCGTAGCGGTCATGTTGGTGTCCCAAATAAAAGACAGTAGGCGTAGCGGCCATGTCCCAACAAAAGACAGTTGGTGTCCCAAACAAAAGAAATAATCAAAACGCTTTTGATGAGAGTACATCAACATGGTTGTTATAAGAAGTCAGGTGAAAATAGGTGAAAACTGAGAAAACAATTAGCGCTTTTGGGATGTGGAACATTTTATAGTGTACAGATGCATTGGACTTTGGGCAAATAAAGTCTTAAAAGTTTATTTAGACGACTCAAGGATGAAAGTTTTATGGTGTCTCGAGCTGCTGTGGCGAAGGGTTAAAGCCTTAAACACCTTCTATTTTCACAGTTTACGATTACAAGCAAGATATTTTCAACTAAACTGCTAAATTGTTGTATGAATTGCTTTATACCGTAGATTTATAAATTTGAAAACCCTTAAATTTTTTTTTGAAAAAAAGACAATTATGATAGCACACATTTGGCTTTTCCTCAACACATTCTTTTCATTTGGTTTCAGAATTGCTGTCTATTAATGGTAACAACGGGGAGGGCGGAAGGCGGGGATAGAGAGGCAAAGGGCCTAGGGGGAGGGGTGAGGAAGGCAAGTACCTCCGGTAAATCCGTAATTAAGCGACGCGGCGCATACTTGATATTACGGACCTTTAGCAACACATGTTTTAGAGCGACGACAACGTCAGTTGCTGAAAAGGACTTGAAACGAAGGTTTGGTCTGTCGCGCCAAACAAAATTTGTCACTGCTAAAAGTCCCTAATCACAGGTTAAGATGCAGCCCTTATTGCAATTGTGGCAATTATTTTATGTTCACAGTTATAGCGACGTGCTTTTTTAAACTTTCTGTTTGGACCGTTTAGTTGATCTCTGCCCTGACCTCTGTACAGCCATCTTGGCTAAGCCTTGGTCAGTGCAGAGGATCACATGTACATTATCTCTAGTAAGGATAGTAACAAAACGACAGCAAAAACTAAACTGCGTTTTTTAACCTATTTAGTTGCAAATAAAGACCCAGATGTTAAGGACAAAACAGACACGTCACGAAGCTGTAAAACAATAAACGTTGATTGACTGTAGAAATCTAAATCAACACGCGAGTTGAAAAAGACTGCATCTAAAAATACTCAAGCTTAAAGAATTTTACTTTGTGACACAACTGTAAAAGATGCGACGCTTATTTAAAGAGCGGCGCTTATTTGATTTTCACAGTTTAAGATGCGGCGTAATTTTAGTGCGGAGATGCTGCCACTTATTCGAAAGACGTAGTCTATCTGGGGGTGGCGCTTATTCGAAAACGCTGCCTAGTAATTTGTGACACCTACTGGCATGAGGCGATTACAATTTTATGTGAGTGTAGCACGCTGAGAGAATTGAAGTGAAAGACGCACTAGATATCAATCAATCCAATTTTGAGCCGGATTTACCCCACTCTAACAGCAATCTTTCCAACTCCCACTCTCATTCTCGCTCGATTCAAGGCATCCTCCTTCTCCAAACCAACACTCTTGCTCTCCTTCTCCACTTGCGTCCTCTACGTCTTCTTTGGTTGTCCTCGCCTCCTCTTGCCCTTCGCTTCAAACTCCATTGCTTTTCTGAAAACATGCCCATTATCCCTCCTCAACACATGCCCGTACCATCTCACTCCATTCGCCTTTGCCCTGAACCACCGTCTCCTTCAATCCCAACCATTAGGTCCTCTGTCCTCTTTTTCTCCATCAGTTTTGCACCACACATTGCTCTCACCATTGCTCTCAGTCCTTCTCAAAATTACCAGCCAAAGTCTGTAAAAGATTAATCAACTGAAGTTCTTTTTATTTTCAAGATTTTGTGATCTCTCGGGGAGACCTGGACTTCCAAAAGTATTCCCAAAGTGATTGATTATAATGTTCATGAGACCCGGTCTGTAGTTACTTTATGGTTAAGTCATATTAATTAATTTATAAAAAATAGTAAGAATTTAACATTTATTATTCTCTTTCAATGCCAAGTCAAAAGTGAAAAGAGAAAAAAGGTAATATTTTAGAAACACTGTCAAAGCTAAAAAGTTCCAAAACGCAAATTACTTAGTAGTTTATTTGCAACGATATGCAATTTTAGAATACAGTCGAGCAAAGTCTGTGAAAGATTAAACAATTGAATCATGTTTTTATATGCAAGATTTCATAATCTTTAGGGGAGATCTGGACCTCTTAAAGACTTCCAAAACAATCTCTTCAAATTCAGTACCCAAACTTTACTTACTTCCTGGTTCATTCGTCTTTTGATAAAATCATAAATTGTTTCATCACTGCTATCTTCTCTTGCTGGAACAAAAGCTTCCTTCAACATCACTGAAACCAGTGGCTTTGATAACAGTGTCTGCTTCTTGAAAAGAGATAGGAAACTGGAAGGTAGCTGATGCAGTTGACCTTTGGCAAAAATAAATCTCTTTGTTGCACCAGGATGAGTTGGTGGAATATGAATAATTTTATCTTCCAGGCCAAGCTCAGATATCTACAAAAATGAGATAACATAAGTTTGTAACAATTCAAAAAATACTTCAGTCAGGGTTCTTCCTTTTAAAAAAATCCTTTTTCAGACACAGTGGTTCTTTTCAAGCCAGTGCATATCTCTGGTTTCTGTAATGTTAAGCAATTTTAACCCTTTCTTTGAGCCATTGACCTTTCCCCCCCTGGAAGAGACACTAATTCATTGCTGGTTAGCTCCCAGCAGAATCTGGTATTCATTGAAATTAGCTTTAATGGAAAAGAAAGTCGCACAAAGATTCAAATCTCAACTGTGACGAGATCTGTTAACTATCAGTAATAATGTGTTTTTGAGCCTTGACTGTTATAAAAACTTGACCAACAAACTAGAGCAGGGTTAGTATTGGTGTGAGTTTCTTACATGCATAAATATATATATATCCTATGAGACTACACAGTATGGTATAGTACTTTACATGATACCAGCATAATTAATAGAACCTGTGCTCCAATTTAAGAAGTTTGTTGGTGTTTATTTTTGAGCAAAATACCCAGCGACAGTGACATCCAACACAACTCAAGTGAATCAAGTGTCTGGTTTATCGATGTAATTTATTATTCAACCAAAATATTGCCCTTCCCGGGAAGCTTGATCTTTGAGGGAATCTTGCAACAAACTGGAAGAAATTTAAAAAGTTAACATACACTATGTGGGAGAACGACGAGGACACCTCTCATCACAAAATGTAGGACAATTTAAGCTTTTGTGTAGCAACATTGTTAATATGTTCGGCAGGTGTGGTTGGCACAGTTGGTAAGATCTCTGCCTTCTGACCACAAGGTCCCCAGTTCAATCCCTGGCTCTGCCAACATTTGAACTGATTAGTGCGACTTTCTTTCCCGCCTAAGCTAACTCAGCTTTCCATCCTTCCGCAGAAGGTAAATGAGTTCCAGCATCTGCTGGGAGCTAACCTGTGATGGATTAGTGTCCCATCCAGGGGGAGTCAAAGACTTTCATCCGCTTAACACTACAGAAACTGGAGATAAGCTCCGGCTCCATGGCCACTAGGCTCGTAAAGGATTTAGCTTTAACTTGCTGATGTAATGTGGCCGCTGTGTTTCACCTTAACAGAAAAAACTATGAGTACGAGCTCTGGTTAAGAAACGACCTCTACACCAAGAAACACACTCAGTGGTTCTACTTCAGGGTACAGAACACTCATCCGGGCGTCAAGTATCGCTTCACAATCGTTAATTTAATAAAGGTAATTTAACTAACTAGTTTAAAGCTAATTAAACTAGAAACACATAAATTTTTATGAGTCAATTTAAATTCACTGCAGATTAAGCTCGTGACAAGTTCAATGTTTTCCCAAATTAATTTCAAAAAATTATATTTGGATCTTCTGAAAAGTTCTATATATCTGCTCATAACCGATGCAACGTCTAAAATGAGCTCTAGCTAAAAGTTGATCCGTTCACGGCTCGAACTAAATTCACAGATTAAGCCCATGACAAGTTCAGTGTTTTCCCAAATTAATTTCAACAGATTCTATTTGGATCTTCTGAAAAGTTCTGTATATCTGCTCGTAGCCGATACGACTAAAATGAGCTCTAGCTAAAAGTCGATCCTTTCATGACTCGAACTAAATTCACAGATTAGGCTTGTGACAAGTTGGACGATTGGCCCAATTAAGTTCGACAGATTCTATTTGAATCGTCTGACAATTTCTATTCGTCTGTTCAATGACGACAATGGCAATAATGATGTTGATGATGATAGTGATGATGATGCCAACGATTACATTGCTGTTTATGATGATAATGATTTTGGTAAAGACATAGACTTCAACAATGATAATGTTATGATTATAAAGCTGATGGTAATGATGAAACAATAAAAACGTTGATGACGACATAGACTTTAACGATGATAATGTTACAACTACAGAGCTGATGGTAATGACGAAAACAGGGGAAACGATGATGTCATTGACTAACGATGATAACGTTATGATTATAGAGCTGACAGTAATGACGCAACAAAAACATTGATGACGACATAGACTTTAACGATGATAATGTTACAACTACAGAACTTATGGTAATGATGAAAACAGTGGAAACGATGATGTCATAGACTAACGATGATAATGTTTTGATTATAGAGCTGATGGTCATGCAGGGTTTTCTGTAAGAGGTGGCAGAATTTCGCCACCTACTTGACATAAACTCACTGCCTTCTTTCGTCGCTAAATTACTCCGATCAGGCAAATAAAATGAGAAATATCAGCTTTTCTCTGTCTATTCCTCCAGTTTCACCACCTACTTCAAAACTTGTTGAAAACCCTGGTCATGAGGAAAACGATGGAAATGTTGATGATGTTCATAATATGGTTCTGAATATCAATAGCTAATCTGTCGTTCATTTCATTTTGGAAAGCTGGTCACCTGTTTTTCATTACGCACTTCCTAAATATCTCATTCATGATCTAAAAAGAGTGCAAAAAAGAGTTCGTTCCTTTATCTTTTTATGTCATACTCAAAAAATCTATTTGTGTTAAACATTTTCACCCTCAAGGCCAGGCGTGTTGTGCTCTGCTTAAAACAGTTACACTCAGTCATGTCAGACACCACTAAAATTACAATCGAAGCATATCGTGCGTCATAGTCCCAGTCCACCAGAACCTCGTCACTCGCACAAACCTTTTAAAAACACTTTCATTCCTACATTGAGCTAAAGTTTTGATGTTTATTCCCATTTTTTTTTGTAATCGTATATAATTTCATTCCCCATTTTTGACTCATGGATACTCCTTAGGAGTAGCAGTAAGTTATAGCAGGGACTTTCTCATTTGCATAAACATTTGTGATACAATGATTATTGTTTTGGATCCTCTAGCCAGCTTTGCGCGGTTGGTTTGTATATAAAGTATCTCGATCCGCAATGTTTACCGTTTTACGTAAACGTGTTCTAATTTAATTTACCTTTTAATCAATCTTGAGTTCGATTCTTTGATTCGTTTCTAGGGCATTGGTGGAATTGCTTGCTATTATTAATGCATCTTCGTTCGAAAATTTAAAGCAGAACTGAGGAAATCAGAGGGAAATCTGGGATAACACTCTCAATCTTTGACACAAATCTTGAACGACTTGTGTGTGGAGGAAGCTAGTTTTGGTCTGAATTGTAGTTCTACTTGTGCGCAGTATCCAAAGCCATTTATCTCACAGCCAACAAAGTCGTTGTATTAATTTAGGACTATAATGGTTTGAGGTGTGAGCGTGGAGTTGTACGTTATCTTCTATATCCTCATATAATTGTATGTTTCAATGACTTTCAATTTTGTAATTTTTGGAAATGTCTCTTTTGATAAAAGTTGTTTGACTCTGATTAAAAGTATATTAGATAAAAATCTCAAAGCGTTTATTTCCCAGAATTTGGGCCTTCTATAGAATACCACGCTTCTAAGAAAATGACCATATCAGCGTGCCTGACATCTACAAGTCATTGTGTAAACAATAGGTTTTGTTTTTATTGTACGTGCCATATGCATATTTGCATCAGAACATTTAATTATCTACTGATGAAGAGCCAAGTAAGCCTTGAAACGTTTAGAGATTTTTTATCTAATATACTTTTAATCAGAGTCAAACAATATTTATTAATTTTATCATACCTGATTACGATTTTAAAGTTTTTTTTATGAAAATATCTCATCAGTCAGGTAGTTTGTACAATGCTGGAATGAGGCCCCTAATGTATTCGGAAATTGACTCCAAAAAGATGAAAACTGGATGGAAAAGAGTGGGAGAAAATATCAAATATTTTAAAAACAGTGTAAGGTAGGTTTCTTTATCTCTAATTCTATTTCAGTTGCTCTGTCACTCTTTACATCTAGCGTCCCACTGATACCAGGGTTGTCAAAAAGATTTGGAGTAGCCTGAGTTGCCAAAAAAATAGGGGGATGCCACACAAGACACGTCTTACTCTGATCGATGCCTTGATCATTCTCATTGTCATGAAAATAAAGCTACAATCATTTAGAGTAGCTGGCGCATTTTTCAGAGAAGCCAATGAAATGCGCCGGTTACCGGCTTATTTTGACAACCCTGTGATACTCGTATTTTTTCTGTTAACAACCTCCTGATAATTTTTTCATCTACAGTCCTCGTGACGTTCGTTTTTTACAAACAGCCCTCCTGACACTCTTTTTATCTAGAGCCCCCTGATGCTTGTTTTTGTAACTACCCTACTGTCACTATTTTCACCAACAGTTCCCGTGATGTTCGTTTTTTACCAGCAGGCTCTCTTATCTAGAGCCCCGTGATACTCGTTTTTTCAACAGCCCCAATAATAATAACCATAATACTGCCGTCACAATGGAAGTTGGCGACAAATGATCCACTCGTGTCTGTCCTGTGATCTACGAATTATAGCCTCAACGTGCGACATCCCAAAGGATTCCTTGTCCTCTCTTCCCAGGTACCTTTCCTAAAATAGCCAACCTTTTAACTCATCTTTCCGCATGACATGCCAACAGCCTCACTGTCACTATTTTTACCTGCACCACCCATGATGTTCGTTTTGTGCCAGTAGCCCCCCTGACACTTATCAAGAGCCCCCTGAAATTCTCCTCACCTATAGCACCCATGATGCTCTTTTTTACCTTAAGCACCGCAACATTTTTCTCTCTTACATTCTCACTGACACATTTTTCATTAACAGTTCCCATTAGTTTTTACCCCCCTGTTACTCCTCTGATTACATTCCGTGAAGTCAATTTTTTCGACAACCCTCCTTTTTCCCTATTATCCTACAACCCTTGTACAGCCCCCTCATGCCCTATTTACCTTTCCGCTTCCTCCTCTCCATCACCATTTTGGTTAGATATTCGACATTCATTTCATTTTACCAATTGTATTATTAGGCGTACAGACACTAACAAGGAGAAATTCCACTATTCTCTCACCTGGAGTTGTGAATTTCCTCATGAGAATGACACGTGCTACTTTGCCCACTGCTATCCTTACACGTACTCTGATCTCCAGGTAAAACCACCTACTACGTTTCTAAACGAAGCAAATCCTCATTATTGTGCTAGGGCATCAACGATGAATTTTCATACCATGCGATATAATTTAACATAGGAATCCCGATATGGTACTAGATAAGATGTCTAGTGACACTATTTCGCTTCATGCGATATATTTTTCAATACAAAACCCATGATGAAATACTGGATGTCCAATATTGTTTGCCACGTTACAATACATTTCTCAACATAGGAATCCCGATATGGTACTAGATAAGATGTCTAGTGACACTATTTTGCTTCATACGATATATTTTTCAATACAAAACCCATGATGAAATGCTGGACATCCAATACTGTTTGCCACGATACAATACATTTCTCAACATAGGAACCTCGATATGGTACTAGATAAGATGTCTAGTGACACTATTTCGCTTTATGCGATATATTTTTCAATACTGAACCCATAATGAAATAATTGATGTCCAATATTGTTTGCTACGTTACAATACATTTCTCAACATAGGAACCCCGATATGGTACTAGATGTCCAGTGACACTATTTCACTTGAAGCGATACATTTTTAAACCCATGATACAGTACTGGATGTCCATTGATATTGTTTGTCTGGATACCATTTATTTCTTGACAAAGGAATAAGGACGTTAACCGTAGGTCCTGTCTCTCGATCCTTCTATTGAAGGACTTAATAGAACCCACACACTTCTCGCAAAGAGTAAGGTAGTGATCCCGGTGTTGTGGTCTGTCTCTGTTCCTTCCACTGCAGGCACTTCTTATCGGCTGCACGTTGTGCCTTAATATGTGAGCTGCTCTAGTGGACTTTCTAAGACCCTCAACTGTCTGACCCTGTATATAGATATACATATGCATGCAGATATGGTAATAAATGTCAAATGATACTATTTCGCTTGAAGCGATACATGTTTTAGTTTTAAACCTATGGTACTATACTGGATGCCCTGTTATATTATTTGTCAAAATACGATACCTTTTTCAGAAAAGGAACCGCGATAAGAAACTAGAGCAACGTTACAGCTTCAGTGAAACTATATCTAATGACACGACACATTTCTCAATATTGGAACCGCATTACAATGCAATTTCTCCTCATCAACAGTTTCATGCTGTACGACATATTTCTGAATTTAGGAGCCAAGATGCGATGGTATCTTTGTAACGATGCAATTTTTAAAATTTTATAAATAAATCTCGATAAAGGAGTGAGCATACGATAGTATCACTGTAACGATACAATTCTTACAATTTTTTATTATAACTCGACCAGGGCTGAGATCATGCCATGATATTTACTTTTTCGGTAAAGGGAGCGTAAAGAAGTAATGTCTAGCAACATAATACATTTGTCGATGAGACCACGATACAATATTAACTTGGACTGCAATGATACAGTTTTTTTACGGTATGATAACAACATATTTCGATACAGTTGCCACTATATGATACTAGTGGTGCAACCAATCAATTTCGTACAACATTATAGTACCTTGATACAGGGACTCTAGGGCTTAACCATGCATTTTGTTATGGTACAATATATCTCGACAGAGAAGCCTGACTGTAACATTACAAAATCATACAACGCGATACCATACAGTTCCTCACAATACGATATACAATATGTCTTAATACAGGAGCCTCGATTCGATATTAGAATGACAACAAGAATATGATTTACAGTTTCTCAATATGGGAGTCAGGTGACAACAGTTATCTCGATATTGGAGCCATTTAGGTTTATAGTACAAGAATCATCTCGAAATTGGGAGCACTGCTCCGATGATGCAATTTCGATTTTCTCGATAGATTAAACACGCTTTTGTACTTGGATTGTAATGCTGCATTGTTTTCGAAACTCAACAAGCAATTATCAACAGAGGAGCCATGTAACAATACTATTTCTCATGATAAGATGCTTTTCTCGATATAGCAACTGCGCTATGATACTGTAAGGGTGGAATATTTCATGATACGTAACAAATTTTAATACCAGTTACGATATATACAATAACCTTACCCTGTATAATGTTTGGAATGCAACATGCAGAGCCTGGGATCGAACCAGGGATTTTATGGGTGAAAGGATATTTGTTTGTTACTTCTCGAGAAACAGTGCAGCTTTACAATCCAAGTACAAAAGCGTGTTTCCCGCATTGAGAGAAATTGCATTATTGGAGCAGTGCTGCCATTTCGAGATATTTATTATACAGGGTCCGTGCAGGTCCTTAAATCTTTGAAAAGTGCTTGAATTGAAAAGGTATTTTCAAGGGCACTTGAAACTCCTTGAAATTCGGGAAAATGTGAAAAAGT
>JANCMA020334948.1:0-11754 GCA_024336925.2 Zoanthus solanderi | reverse complement strand
GTAGAGATAACAGGACTCGAGGTCCTATGCAAGGATCTTACTCCTGGGCCTACGGTTTAACATCCTTATCCGAGAAGTAGCGAAAGTCTAACCATTTGCAGATGTTAGAGCAAAGGCAGCACTTTCTCCTCAATTATTTTAAGACCCTGGGGTACTTTATTGATGAAAAACGTCTGAGCTCCAGGGTACCCCGACCGGGGACCTTCATCGGTCCCCGGACCCCTCGCCCAATTTCCTTCCTTTTCAAAATTAACCAATCACATGCCTGATCTTAGAAAGTCTTGGAATTAAGGAATAAAATTCCGGGCCCTGGAAAGTCCTTGAATTTGGGTCATAGTCCATGAAAATCCAGGAATGGATAAAGAGTTATAAAAAGAAGCTGCAGTTTTCTCAAATAGTTTTGAAGTGACAGCATTCTAAACCAAAACCGTGACTCTGCAAGGCTTGATTTTTGTGCAGAAGTAAATCTTATATTCAATCTGTCATTGTTTGCTTTTCATTGTTGATATTCAACCAACTCAGTTAAGCTGAATAATATAGCTTGTAAGTATCTATGTGTATTGTTGAACTAAGATTTTAAAAAAAATGTGTTTACAAAACATTCAAGTTTTTTTATAGAAAAAGTCATGGATTTGCTCGAAAAGGTCCGGGAAATATTCACTTGTTGTAATTACCACTGAATGGAGGAGAGGGTTTTTTCGTTACTCTCGTTGCTAGCTGTAAGATTCTACTCCAGTAGTGCGTGTTGCTGCATTGTGCTTGTACCAGCACTAGCAATTAAAACATTTTCATTGTCTCTTTACCCATCTCAGAAATGGCAAATGGAGGAAGGCCTTTATTTCCTGGAAATGATGTTGATGACCAGTTGAAAAGAATCTTTAAGTATCCTTTTGACTCAAATTTAACTGACTCGTGTTAGCTAAATCACTTCCGAGTCAATTGGCCCATGGAGCCGGCGCTTATCTCCGATTTCTGTAGTGTGAAGCGAATGAGAGTCTCTGACTCCCCCTGGAAGGCATACGAATCCATCGCAGGTTAGCTGCGAGCTGGTTTAGTTCTTGTTCGCAGTTGCTGGACAATCTCACACAAACTCTGCCCAATATTTCTTCAAGTGCTTCGTTGTTCCCTAAACAAGGGTATTATACTTAATGGTGCGATAAATAAAAAAGTCAAACTGAAGTGAAATTTTATAAAATGATTGTATTCATCATCATCCTCGTTATCATCATCGTCGTTGTCGTTGTCGTCATCATTGTCATCATCGTCGTTGTCGTCATCGTCGTCACCATCGTCATCATCGTCCTCATTCTCCTCCTTCTCCTCCTCCTCCTCATCATCATCATACTCCTGGTCCCTTGCTGCAACACAGATTGTCTTTCATCCAAGGTAAGTCATATTCGTGGAAATATTTTTTCTTTGTTTGGCTCTAATATTTTTATTGTTTAATAGATAATGCCGCGTTTTAAATAAAATCAAGGCAAAATTTAATTTATATTAAAGCATATCATTTACACTGATTAATTAAGTGCTGAATTTTCAACAAAAATGTTTTAATAAGCTGAGTCGTCCTCAAGTTTATGCCGTGCCATCTTTCTTAAGGTTCGCAAATTATAACATGCTGGTGCTACGTCGAGATATCTCAACCTGATTGAAAATAGAGATCAAAGACAGAAAGAAAGTCCTGATATTTCAAAACGGTTTTTAAAGATTATTTTTGGTGGTTTGTATTGTATGTAGGTGCTGATGTGAATTTTCATAACTATTCAAACAAGTAAATAAGGAACGATATTCCGCTTCAGCCGCTTCATATAAAATCAAACACGTTTCTCGCTCAGTTTATTCAGAAACCAGCTGATTTATTAAATTAGTTTCCCACATGGCCATCATACGTGTTGTTTTTTGTTATTATAGTTGTAAACAGCTGATGATTTTAATACTAAAGTATGATGATGATAGCGACGATAATGATGAAGATGATGATGGTGATGGCGACGATGACTATAATGATGGCGACGATGACGATGATGATGATAGTGATAGTGGTGGTGATGGTGATGACAACGACCATGAAGGTGATGATATAAGTGATGGTGATGGGGATGATGATGATGACGACGACGATGATAATGATAGCGATGGCGATGGTGATGATGATGATGATGATCAATGTGGTGGTCGGCATTCATGTTATCCAGTTGAAAACAGGTTTGAAGAAACCCCAAATATTCTATTTACTGTCATAGTTTACAAAATGAATTTATTTTCAGTTCGGCTATCGAACAATGATTTTCAGGGTTGTTTTTGTTTTATATTCCTCCACTGGTTAGCTGATAATAGTTTTTGTTTTCACATTGTTTGTCTTTAAAAGTAATTAGTAGCAAGAATATGCTGAAATAAACTTGCCATTTGTGGCTGTGAAAAACTGCTGACATTCGCTGAGTGTTATACGAGAACTTAACTTACATTTTGTAAGAATTCTTGGAACACCAACCGAGGAAACATGGCCAAATGTATCCAAGTTACCAAGTTATAAGGTATTGTACTTACTAATTGCACTTTAATGACAGAGCGAAGATGATTTCTATAATGAAAATATATACCGATTGTGAACAAACGAGCAGGCAAGTAAAAATGTCAAAATTGAGGAAGAATCCAATTTTACTAACAGAGGAGGTATTGTGACTGTTTGGAGAAAAAAAGCGTCTCTGAATACTTGAACTGACTAGGTTAGTCAGACCCGTAGCCTGTGTTTTTTTTTTCTAGGGGGTTTGGTTGTTGATTTGTAGGACAATGGAGCACCTAAAACGCGATTATGCTCGGGGGTCCGAGAAGTTTTTAGAATTTAATCCTCTGAAATGGTATTTCCTGTATTTTGAGACGGTTATAGAGTCAGAAACGGAGGCTGTTGAAAACGTTTTGCAATACTTAGCAAATAATCTTTGATCATTCTTTGCAATTACCTTTGTGTGTGTGTGTGGGGGGGGGGAGAGGGAAGCTCGGTCCGAACCCTTCCCCCCCTCCCTCAACCTATGGGCCTAGTGTTACTTGTCCATATTAGCGGTCAAGTCAGGGAAAAAAGTTGTGACAAAATAAATGGTTGTTTCTCATAGACAGTGGAACTTAATGGAGTGCGTTTTTTTTTTCTGAAATAATATGCGCAATTTCAAAATTGAACGAGCGCGCAGTACGAGTTCAGGTTGAAGTAGTTATGTTAAAAAAAAGTTACTAGAATGTCTTTCTTAACAGGATTTCGGAATACAAAACGCCAGTGTGTCCTTGGGGGTTGTAGTGCCAAAACTGTCTCCTAATGGCCGGGATTTGTTACAAGTGAGTTTTTAAATATTTTCCCTTACCTAAATTAGTGTATTCAAGAATTTGAGGCAAAATTCTTGGATGATTCATCCAAAAGTCCACCCAGATCAATGCATGTGTACATGTGCTGAACATTGTATGTAAGACTATTGATTGGTGGTGCCAGTCTATTGTGACGAAGGCTCGGGCTTTAAGGTTTTAAAACAAATGAGGAGCCTGCCCTTCTTATACAGTGTAGCGACGAGATTTTTAAACTTTTTATTTTGACCGTTCCTTTGACCTCTACCTTTTCCTAGGCAGAGTCATCTTGGCTAAGCCTTGGTCAATACAGAGGATCGCATGCACGTTACTTCTAGTAACAATTAGAGCGAAAGCTAAACTGCGTTTTAACTTATTTTGTTGCAAAGGCAAAGCCCCACATGTTAAGGACATGTTGAAGCTGTAAAACAAAAAACTTTGATTGACTTCAGATATCTAAACCAACGCTTGAGTTTAAAGAGACCGAATCGAAATAAATTTCAAGCTGAGAATTTAACTTTGTGACAATAGCATTAGGGAGCTTAAGAAACGAGGAAGACAAGGTGACTAGAACGGCAAATAACAGTTTTGTTTCTTACTAACGTCAATTAATTATGAACAGCGCAAATGTGCTAGTAGCTAACTTGAAGCCAGGATAATGGGCACTGTGGCCACGTTGGTAGCGGGCTTTACTGTACCCCTTAATTTTAGATGAAAATAGTCGCATTCCACAAGCATTGCTCTTTTACTACATCTTATGTTCTTTTTGGGAACCTGAGCCTGTTCGCTAGCTATGCTAGCAATCAGGTTCACTGGTTTTTATTGTAGTTTAAAGGGGTAAAGCCCGCTAACAACGTGGCCATAGTACCCAATACAATGGCTTCAAGTTAGCTACTATCACATTTGTGCAAGTCGCCTAAAACTGAGGGCGAAACAGCTGCTTATAAGATATAAACGAGGCAGCTAGGCCGTTCAGGGGTAAGCTCTATATACCGTTCAACTACACCAAAACAGCTGTCCATGGTTGCTAGCATTAATTTTAGGCTCAGTATTTTCATAGTAGATTTAAGGGGTAAAGCCCGTTTCCAACATGGCCATAATGCCCGTTATCGTGGCTTCAAGTTAGCTACTAGCACATTTGCGCTATCTCTACTTGGCGTTAATCTTTATAGCCACATCCCACAAGCATTTCACTACTTCTTGTTTCTGGCTAGTTTAAAAAAGCTTTTAAGATCCTTTACGAGCCAATTGGTGAATTGAACCGGAGCATATGTCTGGTATCTGAAGTGTTAAAGCGGATATGAGTCTTTGGAGAGCTTAAGCAACGAAATCGAAAACGTAAACAAGAGGCGGCTAAAAGCAACAACTTTTAAATATTGAATGCAAAATGTGCACGTTGGAATGCACCGAACTGACAACCTGCTTAACATCGTTTTCATACGCCACAGAAAGCTCCTTATATGTGTCTGTGGACAACGGGATGTCACACTACGAAATTAAACAATCTCGTAGTTAGTTTAATCAGTCGAAACCAAAACTAAGGAGTAAACAAAAAAATAAGATCGTAAAAATATATGCTAACTAAGATCACATTTCCAAACGCCATGGTCACGATTATGATTTTTTTTTAAATTTGATGAATTATTAATTAGTTTGAGAATAAATCAAAAAACTTCTGCTTCCATAACAGAAAGTTCTAGTTCTGAATCCTGCACATCGGCTGTCAGCAGAGGATTCCATGTGCCATCCTTACTTCGCCGATCTCAGTCCATCGTTCAAAGCTTGAGAATAGAACAAACGCCGCACTAAACTCGTTAAGTGCCGTGGAGAAAAACTAACCAAAGCGTGGATTAAAGTAAGAATTCCCAAGCTGTAGAAGAGAGTTGGAGAGACCACGTTGGGTGTCCGTGATCGCATTGCTCAGCGTCAGTGTGCAACGTTCGCAGCACGACTTTATGTTCAAATATCGTTGGGAATGGTAAAGTTATCCACTCAGTACATGCAATTATCAAGCGTAGACTTTGTGTTTTAATTCTATTTTAGACTCGGGGGCAAGCTTACCGAGTCAAAATCCGTGGTAGAATGATTTTTAATTACAAACTATACTAGCAAAATCCTAATATTTTAAAAGAAGAATCAAATGATATACAATGTAAATTTTAGATTTAAAAAAATAAAATTATATGTATATAGGAAATGTGTTGGAATTAACATAAAAAAAAATTCAGACTAGTTGCAGCGTCGTAGCCCGCAGGGAACGAGATTTTAATGCAAAAATGAGGCACGCTATATTAGCTTACTTTTTCCTAATATGCCCTCTCGCATCCTAGTTATTATTATTATTTATTATTGTTGTTATTATTATATTATTGTAAACTGTTAGTATTTTTGTTGTTATTGTTATTATTACAATTATCATTATCACTGAGCATAATATCGTTCTATCTTATAGCCTTTATACCTTCATAATGCACGTCACTTCTCCTAACAACGGACCTTCTCAATGGTTTCTGCGTTCTCAACGGAGCAGCCTTTTGTATATTTTCAAGTTTTTTTTATCTTTTTGCCAATTTCTTTTGGTACAACCTAACTGCACACATCCATTAGACAGGAACAACCTTACTTTCTAATCCTCCAGTGTAAACCTTAATATTTCCAATCGGATAATCCTTTATATTTATCCATAACTTCTTCTAATGGCTTTCTGATCACCAGGGGCAGGCGATGTCAATAACCCTACACTTGTTTTCAGTTCTCTCTATTACTATCATGTCCGATCATTTAGTCTTGTTTATGTGGTTAAACTTGAAATGCACATCCCATCAGTATCGGCTCTCATTTTCAGTCAGCGCTTCTGGTATCTGTTTATACTGCCGGTCAACTCTACCAAGGCCATATGATCCACTGAATTTTCCGGTGAATCAATTTTGCAATAAGTAAATTATCTTTTTTTCGCCGTACCCAACTAAAAAAAAAGGAATATCCGGCCTGGGCGGGAAAAACAATATTCGTATAAAAAAAGAAGAAGTGTAATATGTAGTATACGGGATATGCCTTATACTGACTTATCATCAACTGGGTAAATAGGAGTAACGCTGGATAAACTTTGAGAACACCTTTTACTCTATATTTCAATACTTTAGTTACTTTTCACTGATTTTTTAAATTTATATATAGTTAAATGTTTAATCCAATCAAATGTGCATACTCAGATTCATTGTACCCTTTCGAAAGAGCTCCTGAATCTTGAGGGTACCCGATACAGAATCACGTGGAAATTTTTGGTTATTTCACGTTTCAAGATATATTCCTTAAGCCGTTCGCGAAACAAAAAATTCACGGATCACGGTGAATTGAATTCTTTTTTCGACGCATCACGGATATAAGTGAAATACCGAATCACGTGTCATGAAAAAAGTATAGGGTACCTTCAATCTTGTTTTGTTCCTGTTGTGTTTTTTGTCTTAATTAAAGTTTAAACTCATCTAAAATTCCTTTATGCCCTCCTTATATATCTTTACTTTTTAGTAGTAGCCGTTTTGATAAGAATTTTATCTCCTCTTACGAAAATCTCTTAGAAATCAAAGATTGTAAAGAATAGTTAGCAACATTCACTAAGTGTTTAATAAATGATTGTTGTGTAAGAATTTGTTGCCTGACTTATGTGTTCCACCGACTTAAAGTATATATACTTAAATTGAAATCACTGAAGTCGAACAAAGTATACTGGCTTTTATAAGAAATTTACTTAGAACACACAAGTAATGCAATTTGTTTTACTTGAATCACATTTTTGTCAATCGAAAAGAAAATTTTGCCTGCTGGTTTTGAGTCTCGATTTCATGAGAAATCTTCGTTGGTCACAGCCAATCAGCGCGCGCTATTTATTTATATTATATATTCTATACTATATTGTTTCTTTGTTATGTTTTCCTTTTGTATACAAACACTGGTTAAAATTTTCAATGTTTTACAACCTAATTTTTTAAATTCTTTTTTTTTTTTTTGTTTTTTCCTGGCGACATAAGCAATGTAATACTTATTGTGAAGAAACAAGTTGTTAACAATGACACTTGAGCTTTTAAAAAAACAGATTAGTTTCGGCAATTGCTTGTTACGCAACATGTCTTCGACTTCTGAGAGGTCCCATCCGCCTCCAACAGTTCTTTTATACGTGTGTGGTTTTATTACTCGTGTGTGAAAGCTCTTATCCTGGTCTTGTAGAATTGAACTCCTGTGTGTTCCCTTATAATAAAGGTTTGTCCTGTGATTCATTTATAAGTCTTGTCATTTGATCACATGCAACAGCTGATTTTACACACTTTGTTGCCATATGCTTATGAATATATTGCACTGACACTGACCGTAGCTGAGCAATTTTTTTCGTGATTTTCGATTCTGCATGCAATGTGCAAAATAAAAGTTTCTCACCTGCAATCATCCTCGCTTATGTTCTTAGCATGGTCTTAAAATTGGGGCGTTTTTCATCCCTATGTTCATATAAAAACGTTATATAAAATGTTGTATGGAACCCGCTTGTTATGGTGCCTAATTGCGTGTTGTTGGCAAAGCGTACTTTAATAAAATGATTGAGAAGTAAGAAAGTATCTGAAAATATTCATAAGCCGCTCTTTGAACTTGGATTTTAGCATTTAATCTTTTGAATTATGAAAAGATTCTGAACGTATTGAATAAGGAAATGTTTACTGAAACTATCTTTCAAAAGTTGATACATTTCTGTGCTGGGTTGTTCAAAGGTGGGTTAAGCAAAATTACAGCAGCAAATGCTTCTCATGGAAAATATAACAGTCTTTAGAAATATTGCTCAAATTTCTAAGGAAGAAACTTTATATTTGCCAATTTACAGCTCAAATCTGTCTCTCTAAGATTGGAAATAAAACCATAGGTTGATGATTTAACCCTGGGTTAGCGCTAAGCGGCTTTTAAACATTGGACCCTGGTTTACAATTAAAAGTTAACAAACAACTTTTAAAATGAAAATAGGACAACTTATTTTCTATTAAGGCTACTCTTTTCTTTAACCACGAACTAACAATATAGTCAGGAAGATACAGTACAAGCTATCTTGAAAACAAACGTGAAAATAAAAGCTCATTACATAAAGCTTAAACACGTATGACCGCAATGCTTGTGCTATTTGTGCCAACACTATTCAATGCAAGATAATTGTTTAACATTCTTGCACGTGCTGACAGTTAGAGACGTGCGTATATATCGACCCAAAGCTGAGAAAACGAACCGTACATGTTGTACAGTAGCAGGTTTATCAATATACAATTGAATATACCAATGCAAATACTGGCACGTCTTGATTATGTCCGTTTGAGGTAAAATGTCCCTGCAGCGGTGTAATTTGCATTACTGATGTTACTTCCGAGTGCAAACACGCGTAAAATATCTTTTTCATTATTTGTTTTCAATCGGCTTATTTCTTTGTTGTTGACAAGTTTGTGTCAATATCAGCACCAAAACGGAAGGAGTGACATCAAAAACTTCATTTTTAAACCACGAACAATATTCCACGGAATGTGTACTTGGTATTAAAGTATGCTGTTAGACTTTTTTAGCTGTTGGTGTAAACAATTGAATGAAATTCACAAAAGATCTTAATTAGTTAATCCAGCCTTTAAAGAATTGATAAGTAGCCAACCCAAAATCAACTCCTTTTGATCTCAAGTACCGGAAATTGTTTACTAACCACAACATGGTCTGCCTCTTAAACACGAGTTGAAGAAGAAGATTGGAAATGCTAAAGTAATATCAGGATTAATACCGAAATTGGAAGGATATCTTATATATAGACCAGGTTGAGAGGAATTGTTCTACGTTTCAATGTACGTGAGGAGAATTGTGAAAACTAATTTAAGCCGATGACAATTAGCCAAGTCAAAATCAACTCCTTTTGATCTCAAGTACCGGAAATTGTTTACTAACCACAATATGTTCTTCCACTTAAACACGAGTTGAAGAAGAAGACTGAAAACTTTAAAGTAAAATCAGGATTAATACCGAAATTGGAAGGGTTTCTTATATTTAGACGGGGCTAAGAGAAATTGTTCAACGTTTCAAAGTACGTGAGAAGAATTGTGAAAACTAATTTTAGGTGTTTAAGCTGATGTAAATTATCAGTTTGCATGTGTTTTTGGCATGATTGGATTTTAATCTTCAGGTTGTTTTAAACTTGTACATGAAAACAAGATCGTTACTGCCAATTTGCCGAAGGCAATTAAGGTGTTACAACGTTCAAAAACCGTGATACTATGACTAGGTGGAATGCATTGACGAAGAAAACAGGATGACTTTCTGTAGTAGAATTGCAGAAAAAGCATTGATTCTTATATATGAGATTGTAACAAACCTGTCATTTCGGTTTCATTAACAAGTTTTATAAATCGACAATTAAAGCGGTTTTGTAAATAATATTAATCTGGAATAACGGCTTGCACCAATTACTTTCAATACAGATCATAATCTTTGGACGTGACTTATCGTAAATGAAAAAGAAAACCGCAAAATCTTCGGTTATTGAGACGATTGATAAACCTTTTTAAAAGGCTTTAAAATAATCAATAATAGAATAATGTTCTCGTATATCTTTTATATTGAATAACATTTTTTATCGATACATTGACCAAACTTTAACACTTATCTCATCCCGTCACGTATTCAGAGGCTAGTCTACATTTTTATTCTCTTAAGTTAGCCAATGACTTTTATCAGTTTCTTTTAGATGGTTAAATCCTATAGGCTCAATAACCGAACCCTGACATTTGTACTAAAGTTCAGTATTGCACAGCAATTCCTTTTGGTATATTTTTGAGACAAAAAATTATCCTTTACTCCGTGTCAAAATATTTCTTCATCCAATGTGCTTGGTACTTGAAAAGGTTTATTCGTACATGACAAATTATCTTGAAAGACGACCATTAGTTTTCTTGCGTAATTTTTTCTCGCTTATTATGTTTTGCTCAGTATCAATTATCTTTACATAATACTTTCAAGCAAATCTTCTTTTTGATTCGGAAACTTTCTCTGTTAAGCCCCAATCTCGGACCTAAATAAATATTGTCATTTTAATTATTCTGAACAAGTTACTCGAACAAATATACTCCCAGTCAAAATTAGCTATTATAGCAATTCTTGATCATTCAGAATTTCAATCGCGATAGCATTTCGAACCCATAACTTTGTGTATTCACGTGGGACAGTATTCCTATGCCAATTCAGCCATAACTATAAGAGTAGAACACTTGAAAGTTGTGTAGAAAAATAAGAAGTAACAAAAACTCAGTAGCAGAAATCATATTGATTATAGTAACTGCACGTACACTCTTCCTTTTGTAAGAATCCAGTTTATACCGAAGCCCGTAACCCGCCGTTATAGAAGGGTTATGACTTATGGGCTCCTGATTTATACCAATCACGAGGATCAGATTTCGGAAATTTTAAGACTTAAAAATTTTTAAGAATTTTACTGAGGCTCAATGACTCGACACGCACAAAAATTCTTCTACATTTTTCGTTTTTATGACTATGGTACTACCCCTTTCTTTAAAGCTAGTTTCTATGGAAACCTTAAATGTGTTTTGATCGACCAAAAGTGACTAAAAATACTTTTAATTTACTATTTTTCTTTCGTTCTTCTGCCTGCAGAACATATTTCTCTTGCATTGAAAGGACCTACTTCAGCCTCCTCGATATAGTGAAGTTTGAAATAATACCATTTTACATGCACCGCTAGTTTCATTGGCATTGCTTCAACAAAATGAGGACCTATTTTGAAACAATTTTATTTAAGAATTATTTAAGACTTAAAATGTCAGAGTTTTTAGTAGAAATCAGGCTCGGGGAACTGAAGTACGATTCTCATAAAAGGAGAAGTGTGTTGTTAGCGATTACTAGATTTGTTACAATTGAATACTTCGTAATAAGGCAGTGGTAATTAACAGTACTTTGTATTAGGTCACTCTACTAGTGGATTATTGCAAATCCTGTTTTCTGGTTGCTTGCTCTATTGTTTCACTCTACTATTAGACTATTGCAAATTCTGCTTTCTGATTGGTTGCTCTATGAGGGGTTTACTTTAAACTATACCACTCTACTACAGTGGAATAATCCTGTTTTCTGATTGGTTGCTAGGGTCAGTTTCCTTTCAATTGTCCTTTAGAAGCGAAAAGTGCGTGGTTTTTTATCCAAATTCACAAATTTTTCAGAATGAATTTCGTAACTTAGTTGATTTCAGTACCATTTTCATTGACTGGTGCTTCGACAGTTTGTGGATTCCAATTAAATTGCCCACTGGGCCTCTAGTAGAAGAAAGAGAAGAAGTAATAGTAGTAGTAGTAGTAGTAATAGTAGTAGTAGTAGTAGTAGTAGTAGTAGTAGTAGTAGTAGTAGTAGTAG
>JANCMA020334843.1:0-11755 GCA_024336925.2 Zoanthus solanderi | reverse complement strand
AGATCCTTGCATAGGACCTCGAGTCCTGTTATCTCTACTCCTTGGAACCTCACTAGGTTCCTAAATGTTCTAAAAAACCTTGTGGTCAGAAGGCAGAGACCTTTCCAACTGCAGCAACCATGCCCACCCCAAAAAAACACACAGAAACCTAATAAATTGTATTGTGTCCTTATTTCAGTGCACAAGTCTGTGAACAACTTTCGGTGGATCACATCACCACATACTGACAAAGTGGTTAATGCAATGGAGCACGCCTTATTATCTTTGTCACCCAAATTAAGATACATAATTGGTTGGGACAACAATCTTGTATGGCGTTGGCTTGCTCATCTCCCATGTGGTGTTGTTGACATGTTCCTTGGTATTTTTATGCCTTGTGCTAAATATGAAAGAACTTTAAACTGAAAAGGTGGTTTATACATGTGGTAAATTGTGATGATTTAAACTGCAAATTAATTATGAATCTACAAGCATGCAGAACAGCCACCAACTTGTTTACTGAGCCTGTTTTTTTCCCCAGTTGGTTACTTCTTAGCTAGATACAAGTTTCTTCAATTTGCTAGTCTCAACTTTTGGTTTGGGTTTACACTGAAGAACATAAAATTTTTAAAAATTATAAATACCATAAAAATTAATTAATGCAAATGCTTTGAGATATATCAGCATCTTCTGTATTGAGATTCCAACACTTTTCAGTTATTGCCAGAACTTAATGCATGGCCTAGTTTTCATAAAAGGTGTAAAGAAGGAATTTTGATTAATGGCTCAAACCAGGACAGATTAAGTAGTAGAAGTAATCAAAGATTAGGCAAGTGTATTCAAGGCATTTTTATTTTGTTAAGAATTGACTAAATATAGAAGCCAAATAAAAAAGTACCTAGTTTGCATTTTAGATGGTTGGAGTTTTCGAAATTACTAGTTTTTCTTACGATATTGCCCAGGCTTTAGCCTGACAATAACACAAAAGTGAGGCTTCCTTCCAAAAGACCCCTGAAATGCAATGGCATCAAGCTACGGTTCTCTTGCAGTATGTCACCCTTTAGCCTGACAGTACCTAGGCCTATGCAACCTTAAACTGGCCTGTGATATTATGAGAGGTTTCCTTCCAAAAGACCCTGAATTACCAAACACAATGGCATTGAGCTTTTTCTATATGTTGCTATATATATAGGCTTGAAATCGAAATGATTAGTATGCATTTGAACAAAACCCTACAGGCAGCCAAAGTAATTTTAGGCAACTAAAATTAAATACCTCAATCTACACTATCCTAGACCAATGTCTTTCTTGCTGTTATCTTTATAGATTTAAAAGAGAAAGATAAAGTGCATAACACTAACTTTTCCATAATATAGAAGGCATTTTTAGGGCTATCTTCCAAGGAAGTAATGGTGTTTTAAGTGAATTGAACCGGCTAAATTCAACATAATTCTGTACTAGTGAGAAATAAAAGATGGTGTGAACACATGTACTGCTATTTTAATCACCTTGAAACACTTGTACTCTTACATCACTGAGAAAATGCAGCTTTTGTCACACTTTGTTCACAGGGTGCTATTTTCCGTTTTTTCTCAGAGGGGATCATAATAAAACACTGGCACTTGATGAGGGGATCATGCAGAAAGACCTGTACTTTAAACTACAACACAAACAGATTATGCAGCAGAGATGACTGAAGTCAAATCTTTGGACTCTTGAATGAAATGTAAATTGAAACAACCCAATCTAGCAGAAAACTAAGTATCATTGAGGATGTGATAGGTAATTGGAAGTTCATTAAAAAAAAATCATAAGGAATAAAAACACTGTTGAGAACAGCCCACCGGAAGTAATTTGGAAGACTTTGGAAAATGCCACTGTATTACTGTGGGCCCACCCTCATCAAGTGCCAGTGTTCTAGTACAATTCCTCAAGAGGAAGGGAGAAAGGTTAATTAACAAGCTCAAAAAATAACAACACAATATCAAACAAAAAGTCTTCCAACTGTGCATTATTTTATTTATCATTACTTGTAACCTTATCTATAAACAATTTTAAGTGCAGCACAACAGCAGTTAAAATCAAATTAATACTCCAACTAGCCGTACTAGCCTGGTTCTTACAAAAACCATATATTGGACTCTTAGACTGTGTGCAAAGCTAAGGCAGCATGGTATAACACATCACCAAAAGCCATTTTAATGTTTGCAGCAATGGCAGTTTTCCAAATATAGTTATAATATTCAACACTAACTTCAATTCTCAACTACATAATGAAACCAACCAACACAACCAGTCTTAAATATTTGTAGCATTTAACAAAGTCTTACATTTTTCTTAAAAGGTGCAATGGTGTTAAACAAAAAGAAAATCTATAATATTAAATGATGAAAACCTAGTCCACTTCATTAAATTAACTAAACAATTCATTTATTTAACATAGAACATGTCAAACTGGCAGTGTAATTATTCTGTAAATCATGGTGTAACATTAGTAATGCATGCTGGACAATCTTTACATTAAATCATTCTAGCAATGACTCAAATAGCATCAATGTCTAGATCATCGCCATCTTCTTCTTGTCGTTTGGATTCAACCTTTAGCTGTACAGCTTTGGTGTTGTACTCAATTTCAACATCTTTGTCATCATCGTCTTCTTCACTGGATTCCTCTTCCTCTGCCTCCTTTAGCCATTTCACAAATGGAGCAGCTTTTTCATGGATTTGAGAGGCAGTGTCTTTGCTCACATACTTCTTGGAAACCTAAAAAGAAATTTCCAGACTCAATGACGACTCCACTAAAAGTGTGTAATTTTTATACTAGTTGTTGCAGCAAGCAAGTGGAATGCTGCTTGCATATTTTTTATCATTTTTAAAAGCCAGATACCTTGACATTGCTCATGAAAAATATTGCAAAGTTGACAAAGTGTATTTATTTAAGTTTAACATCGGTTAAAGGCAGATAAACAATGAACATGTTTACTGACTGTCAAGCTGTGACATATGTGATGGAATGCTCATTTTTGTGTTCTGCTGGTCATTATACTGAAGGCTCAAAAAGTGCTATAATCCGTCATTGAAAAAAGTTGAAGTGAAAGCTGGCTTGTACTGCAGGCAGGTCAACTCCGTCAAGATTAGTTTTGCTGCTCACCTATAATATTAATAATAATAATATTATATTTATTATCAAATAAACTATCAAATAAAATTACTATTGTAACTAAGAATGACTGGAAAATGGTCATCTCACTTCTACTGCTACTACTATCGATTCTCGATTACAATGTTGATACTTTAACTCAAGAGAGAGTACAAGAGAGAGAGGGAGAGAGAGAAAGAGATTTTTTATCTCTTCTCTCTCCCTCTATCATTTTTTGCCTTTCCTACATTAACACTCATGAATGAATAGCTCATAGAGCCCTTTGATATATTTCTGTATCACACATTGTCATGATACAGTATGGACTTCTGAAGAAATGCCAAGTATAGATAGCACAAACGTGCTAGTAGCTAACTAAAAGCCATTTGTACAGTCTGTCACTCACTCAATCATCCTACAGTGCTTGCTCCTATGAGTGCAGCATATGGCCACTGATCAACATCTTCCATGCATTATGGTATTTGGCTTCCTGCTCTTCCTGATTTCAGCTTGTCTAGCCCAGATTTTTTCATTCAGCCTCAATAGTTCTCCACATAATCATTGGTCTGCGGCAGTCTCTTTTGCCATCAGGGTCCAGGTGAGAACAACTTTGTAGTTGTTATTTTTCTCACTCCTCAAAACATGGCTAATCCATCTCCATCGTCATTTCAAAGACTTTGTATTCGAAGAAATGTTGCTCTTTTTGAAAATGTCAAAATTTTTCTAATTGAAAATAGCAGAATAAAGTTTCCCTACTTTTTTTGCTATTTGGAAATATTAACAAATTTTTCTGAGGCCAGAGAGAATGGGCATGAATCAAAGTGAATGGACTTTACTTTAATATTTTATTATGTATAATATTGTATTTATATTGTGTTTCTTTCAATTAAAAACTTTTCAGATGCATAAAATAAAGGGCAGTGCAACTATTACAAATTACATATCACAATGTGTAACCTTCCTTACAAAAAAAAGGCCAAAAATTTGTATTAACTATATGTATGTGTTAACTAAAGAATTTCCAGGAGCCAGTCACTGTTGGATCGAGCTTACCGTATTTTTAGCAACTGGTCCTTGCGTTCAGATGAGTGCAACCGTTGAGACAGGTGTTTTCCAATATCCTAGACACTTAATTGACTCGGCCATTAAGCACTTCATTGATTCCAAAGTAATTCTTCAGACTCAGTTCGTCAGTTCTGCTTCACAAGAAGTTATCGAAATTATAAGAATAACTTTGCTGTTTAAAGATCAAAAATCTGCAAATTCTGTTAAACAACAGCTTTGTAAACTTAGTTGTAGAATTAATATTAAGATAAAACCAGTGTTTCTCAGTTGCAAAATTCAAGAAGATCTTAAGGTGACTGAGTGTAAACCACGCATAGTGAATCAGCAATGTGTTCTTTATAAACTTAAATGTAACCTGTGTGATTATCTTACGTAATTTTTAATTATATTAAATTATTATTATTGTAAAATCAGGTAATTCAGCTGTTAGGTGGCTGCCATATGATTATTTAATAAACTATCTATCTATCTATCTATCTATCTATCTTTACTAGATTTCGCCAGCTGGTTTAAAAGTTAGAAAGAACGTTAAAATCCAATCATTTTCTCTCTTCAAAAAAGCAAATGGATAGCTACTTAAAAGGGGTTGATCAATACTCTATGATGATCGTGTTGTGTTTTGCACCTGGTCTCTTCTACGACAACTTTTAATACTAACACTTTAGTAATTTTTTTTTCAAAGAAAAAACAGCACACTTTTAAAATAAGATAAATTCAAAATATTTTTTTATAACCTCCGAAAATACAGAGAAACAGAAATTGAAGTAAAGTCGTTTTAAAGGTTTTGTGAATTTGGCTAACTTCAAACCTGCTAAAAATAACACCCAATATACATTAACAACTAGGTGCTATTTTTGTAGAATTTTATCTTTGATTGTGTCACTATTCTTGTTGTTGGAAAGACCTTTCGTTTTTACTGTTGCTTTACTCAAATGAGGCCGGCTTCTTTACTGAACAGCAAAATTACAGTTGATCAAATTTGTTGACAGTTTCAGTTGATTTTTGTGTAACAACATGACGTCAAATGAAAAAAATAAATGGTTTTCTGAAACTGTTTTGATAACACAAATTAATTTATGTTGTAATGACTAAAGAAATTCAAAAATCAATGTCCAGTGGCAGTGAAGGCGAATCTGTTTTCCAACCGTTATCATTATGTGTCCATGTCTTTAAATCTTCACAGTTGTATATTTTTTCCTTTGGCAATTGTCTTTGAAGCTTCGTTCAACTGTTCTGTACACTCACTTAAATAAGAAATAGTTTGAGAATATAATATTTGTCCTTTAAAGCGGCGAATATACTTCCTACATGAGGAATTATGACTATCGATCATATCGTTTTTTAAAGCATTTTCTTATTTATTATAGAAACTTAAAACCCGTTACTTCTTCTTTCCCAACAATGGAATATTAGACTTTTAGAATTGATTCCTTTAAGAATAACAACGCAACATTTTAAAAAACTAAGCACAAAAAGCGAAGAGAAAACTACACGTCAATAAATTAAGTATTTAGATAATCTAAAATTTCTCAATTTTGACTGGTCGTTCAAAATGTTGAATTTGTGTTCTAGTACTTTTTATGGTTTTACATACCAGATTTTCCAACTCCTTCGCTACCAAGTACAAGGACTCTTGCATCAGCTGGGAATGGAAAAGCCGGAGTGGTCATTTTAGTCTAACGAGCTAGGCATGGCGGAGCATTTTCGGTTTTCATGTGTTTTAGAGCGTCTTTTGAAGCTGAATTAAATTTTCGTGAGTTTCGTGGTGAGTTTTGGTTGCCACATACCGTGACCCACGATGTTTATTCAGTGCCACACAGTAGACACACAAAAGAATGCTCAGATCATAAAGTTACGTAATTCAGACTGTCAATTTATCCTTCAGACAATTAACAGCGTCGGCAATTACGTTCAAGGGCCTATATGGGAGCTGTTCACAGAAAAAAGATTAAAAAGTCGTTAAACATAAATACAGATCGCTTTTTAATATCACATACAGCGTGCTACAAAATTAAGCTTTAGGAATTAACCAATTGGAGAAGCAGAAAAGTGTAGATTTTGCCTCGAGAGAAATATGCCCACAAGTGTTGGTAGCCGTTCCAATTACTAGTCCTGAACAATGACAATCTTAACAGAGCCATTATCAACCTACTCTTACAAAAAATGTCTCGGCATTCAGAAAAAAATACAATAAAGCTAATTCCCTTTAAGGTACAAGATTTCATCCAGGAAGCACACCAAAGTTATTTCTCATAATTAACTTGCTGGCAGTGAAATATCAATTAACCGTAATGTTATTCCTTCTATATTTGATGTATGAGAGTTTTTACATAAGTTTTAGGCAATATAAAAAAAATCCCGCGAAAGATACGTGCATTACATCAATTTTGCACAAAAGGAGAGACCATGCAATACCTTTTTTATTGAATCAAATTGTTTCCCTTTATAGTCTTTATTCTTTCTACAATTTTAATTTTTAGTAGCTTAAAAGCTATTTATTATATGACATCCATGCTAAGACAGGTCTAAAATGTCTTCTCAAAAAGTTCACGAAAATCAGTACAACATATCACTAACAATACGCGATTATCTGCAAAGGGGAGTTTCTCTGTCAAGTTTTTTAAATATGGGAAAACGAGAAAATCTGTAACTAGGATTTATGTGTCTATCTGGAATTCTATTCCACATTCCCTCAACTTATTTAATTTTCGTAAAAAAAAATAAAATCACTACTCCTTAATGTCCTACAAAATTTGCAGGTCATAAAACATTTTAACTTTGTTTAAAATTTGATTCTAAATAAGGTTTTAAAATGTATCAACAAATTAGTCATATTCTTAAAATATCATTTTCAAAATTCCCACCCTTTCAACTGAGGTGTTCAATCCATAAAGTACGATTCTTCTGAAACAAAAAGATAAATTGTGAGTCATTGTTTTATTTTTAAGTTGTTTGATATCAAAACAAATAAAATATTGCCGTAAATGGGCTTAGAATCTTTTATAAACAGCGTGCAAAACATTGTAAGTTCTCGTCGATTAGTTTTGGTTTACGCACTTTCTAAAAATAAATTTCTGTTGACCTTGTCATAAAATCACCAAAGCAAGAGATTTGTTTATGATAAAACGCAAGGATTTGAAAATGGGTTTAATTTACAATCATACAAATGGTTTGATTTAGGTGCATTTTAAAAACGAATCTAGTGCCCTGAGATATTGTATAGCTTAGCAATTCAGCTACTCTCGACCATTAGCCAACCAGGCGAGCTTCAACGTTCTTTAAGATTCTAGACGCGGCACCAGAAGGACGCGGTTACCGCTAATAAGCCTGGCCCTAGAAAGGCTTTTTATGTGCCCTGTCTGTTTGTATTTTTCCTTCAGGTAGCGTCTTTGAGCCGTTGCGTCCTCGATCTTAAAATCTCAAAATTTCAAAAAGATCCAGGACGGCACCAAAAAGAAAAAAAAAAAAAACAGACTTTATGATAATGCACATATTTTACGATTTTTACGATTTTATATATTTTTAACTATTTTACTATTTTAAAACATTTATAAAACAATTATGAACCACTTTTTAAGTTTTTAGTATAAACTATTTTTGTTCAAAGCCTGGAATTTAGGTTTTTATTTGCCCAATTTTAAACCTTAATAACATTTTTTTTGTTTGTCGATTTTTCGATCATTAGAAATACGCGTCCATCATGCCTACAAAGAAATAAAACAATCAAACCATTCTTTATTGGTAAGTTAAACTCCAAAAATATTTTTTGATATGTTGAAGAGCATATATTCGAGAATTTAAAAATTTAAATTATATTTTTAAAGCGATTCGCTGATCTGTAATCTAAGAAATCATTGCAAAAAGGATTAGTAAAACCTTCAATAGCTAGGGCGCCATTTCATATTTTAAAAAGTGCTTTTTGGTCAAAGATGAATGAAGTATTACATTAATATAAATACATTAAATGAATCTACTACTCTCCCTACTGTAACCGAAAAAAAGAAAGAAGATAGAAAAGACTAACTATTCAGTGATTCCGACTCAGACTGAATACGATATAATTTATCATGTTTGCTTTAGAACAATCCTTTTCAGTTTCATAATTTTGCAAATTTGGTTAGTTACAAAGCTCCAGAATCTTTGTTCTTATCATGTTTTATATATCGTCAACAAAACTATTAGTTACTTGTTCGCTTTTAATTCAATTTTATGATACTTCACGACTTGTGAATAAAAACCGTACGCACGCACTTTCCATGAAGTATTCTCTATTTAGTATATAGACACCGATGAAATACCAGGACAACTACAACGATTTCTTTGGCTATACTGAAGTAGCCATGACAACCGTGATCATATCTTCACATTGTGAAAGATAAAAATGGTTTATTCACTGGATACCAAATTTTCATCACTGGAAAAATCATGGTATTTCAACGGTGTCTATATACAATAAAACAACATTAATATCATAGCTACTGTTTCCGACTAGAGTTGAGTTTACTAAAAAGATCTTTAGACCGTTTTCACCTGACGTCATGACAGCCATATTGGTGTACTCTCAACAAAAGAATTTTGATTATTTCTTTTGTTTCAGGAACCAACATGGCCGCTACACCTATTGTCTTTTGTGTCTCCTGGGATTGTGTGAAAACGCTCTGTTGGTATTTTGTACATTATAGTTTTTTCCGTACTATATTTATATTGTTATGCTAGTTTTTCGTGTTAAATTAACAAAGAACTCCAAAAAAATTGGAAAGAACCAAAATCAATTAATTACTAAGAGTTCTGAGTTGAAACGCAACTACATAAGGTGCTTACGAAATACTGAATACACATACTGAAAGTTTTGTATCCAATAATATCTTTTGCTAACCGCATTATCGCTCCATATAAGGTAATCCGTAACTATCTTGGACTCCGGATCCCAGGTACTGGATGCAAGATTCCATCTCAGTGGATTCCAGATACCATGATGTGGACTCGAGATCTCAGGTACTGGATTCAAGATTCCATCTCAGTGGATTACGGATACCATGATATGGACTCCGGATCTCAAGAACTGGATTCAAGATTCCATCTCAGTGAATTCTGGATACCATGATGTGGACTCCGGATCTCAGGTACTGGATTCTAGATTCCATGTCAGTGGATTCCGGATTCCGGATTCCAAAAGATCTGCTTTCCGAGATTTCGGATTCCTAGAGCCGAATTCCGGATTCAAAGAGCAGGATTCCAGATGCCATAAGATAATAGGTTTTGAGTTCCATATTTTCTGGATTCCAGAATCCGGATTACCTTATATGGGGGAAGCATTAGATAGAACAATTATTTAAATTTGGGATCTTCGGTTAATTCAAACTAAAATTTTTAGCATTTAAAAATTATATATTTCTACATATTTTATGAAATCTACTGCTAACATTTTGTGTAATCTTCTGCTGACATTCGATGAATCTGATATCAACATTTCGAAGAACTATTTTCAAGCATTCCTTGAAATCTACAGTTAAAATTCTTTAGAAATAACATTATTAAACCCTAAATACGTCAAATGACAAATTGCTAAATTCTCCCAACTAAATTTCATAATTTTTATATAAGCAATTGGGGGGATTTCTTTTTTCATCTTGTACAAAAATTTTACTAAATGAAATCCTTAATTCTCATTACCAAAAGTATCATTTTGTATGAGGTATAGAGTGAGAAATTAGATGCTGATAAACTGCCTGGATCTGAAAAGGTTAACATTACTACAATTGTATAAATTGTATTAAAAATTCTTTCAACTGTCTACCACAACTTTTGGAAATCTACTTCTAAACTTCTTTGGAATCTACTTCCTATCGTTTACGGTCTCTTTTTTCTATTCCAATAATGTCTTTGTTGTTTCAGGAACATGAGCTCCAGTCCAGACTTTAGTTCGGAATCAGACGGTAAATACTGGTCTTCGACCAGTTCTTCGTCGTATTCCCCGTCTAGCAGGTCCACCTCATCTTCAGTTGTGGTAAAACTACTGCGGCGTGAAGAGCCACTATACTGAGTATCTTCCATAGCGTCTACCCGTATCCCCTCTCTGTTAGTCCTGATGAGCCTCGTTACAATCAGGACAGCGGCAAACACAATTAGAATAGCGCAGAACACGACGGCGACTGTAGTAACAATAATCGAGGCGTGGTCATCTTGGACTCTCTGTGGTACCTGAAACATGGTAGATGACAATTAGCTCGGCGGTCAAGCTGAGCTTTAAATAAAAGATGCGAAGAATCTGTGCTAGAACATGCTCTCCACAAGTGAGAAGTTCAACTGGAACTTGAATTTTCGGAAAATAGCCATAAATATATGGTTTAGCATATAAAACATATAGTTCATTTTTTATATATATTGTTAAGATCGGTGTTCACAAAGCTTTAACTTAAAGTTTCTGAGCCGATCTTAACAATATATATATTACCGCTCTGGCGAACGCCATCGAGCACTGTGTTTTATTTAGAAGTTTTACCTTTCTTATATATAGTTCATTTTTTATATTGATATTTATCATCACAAGTGTATGCGAAATGTATGTGTATGTTAACAAACAAACATAGAAAACAATCCGAACAGGAAACCACAAGAGCTTCCATATGTATTAAGTTAGTGAGATCGTTGGCTACATTTTGCATAGTTTCCGTCTTACGAGGATCATATGAATCAAAAAATTACGACCAAGTCCATATAGCTTAGATGCTTGTACAAGTTTTTTGTAGTTCAACTTACCCTTATAGTTTTGATTTTTGTGTTGGATTTTTCATTCCTGTTTGCAAGACTACTTTGAGGGTTGACGCTAGTCAAGAAAGCGTCCATCATCTTCTCCGACTTTTCTAGTTTTTCCAGTTGTTCAAGTTTGTCAATTCTTGGCGGGGAACTGGGACTGCTACTCGCTTCTATCTTCTTTTCTTTGTTTCCTTCAAAACAAGAAATGCAACCGTTCGGAACACTTTTCAAGAACACTTCCAGCTTTAACTTTAATACCTTGTTTCGGACTATATATTTATTTAAACAATTTCTAATGAAAAATTTACCATAAATTTTACAAGTTAGGAATACATTAACACACGATGCGGTACAACACATTTGCTTGAATGAGCTACAAGTCTTTCCCAAATTTATTGAACAACTTATAATAATAATAATAATAATAATAGTTTATTAAATTCTCTTGTAGTATTACGTACTAAATTATCGAACTAGCATATGGGATATTAAACTTGCACGTGTTTACAAAACACCTTGCCCTACAATGTGAATACTTTATCTAGAGCTATATCACGCCTTTAGTTGAGTATTTAAAAGACCGTGTTGAAGTCACGACTTACAAAAACAAAAATAAAACAGTAGAAAGCAAAAACCATCCAAACTCTCAACTCCACGGTTTGGCCAGAACCAACACGCATGCGCACAACCGGCAGTTCTCTGAACTCGCACTTGTAGCTCTTTACTTGTGGCTGAAAAACTATACCGTGCTGATGAGTCCTAACAAGGACGAAACAGCTGTCCACGGTTGCTCTAGTTACTTGCATTGTAGTTACT
>JANCMA020334742.1:0-11755 GCA_024336925.2 Zoanthus solanderi | reverse complement strand
TCTATCTTACTTACAGTCTTTTCACCTTCTGCACCACTCACTAACACTTTTGTCTTCCCGAGGTTCACCTTCAGCCCGTAAATCGCTCTCTATCTGCTGCAGAGGTGAGATTTTAGGGATTGGGTTCAGCATTGAGGTTTTCAAGGCATCAGGAAAATAACCCTCAATCAGGGACGCGTTGTAAATATTCTTGACAACTGGTGCTAGTTCTTGAGCAAACTCCTTCAGTATACTGTTTGGGATGCAATCAGGACCAATTGCTTTGCCGATCTTCACAGCTGAGAGGGCCTGAAAAGCTTCCTTCTCAGATACCAGAAATTCAGGAGGAACTTCCTGATGGGCCAAAACTTGAGGCTCTAAAGGTGTAAAATGATTTGTCAAACTGATAAAAAAATTGTTCACCTTATTCGAGAGGGAAAACAAATCCTGGCAGTTCTGATCCAAGAATTGATATTGCCAATCCTGCTTAATATTTCTTCCAGTCAGGCATTTAATATGCCTCCACCAATTCCTACTAGACGAGTGATCGAGCTCAAGATCAGTAACTTTATTCCTATAGTAAAAACATTTAGCAGACTTAATTTCTTTCTGGACGTCATTCCTCCACATCCTATAGGTGCTAGAGTATTTGACATGTTTAATAAAGGCCTCTTGCCGCTTTTTAATGGACGACTTTAAGCTCTTAGTTATCCAAGGTCTATCCGAACTATTAATTTTAACAGTTTTCCATGGCAATAAAAGGTCAGTAACCTTTTTTAACTCGGAAGAAAAAAGCCGAAATGTTTCCTTACACGACACCGCATCAAGAACATGGAACCAGTCCTTCTCTAACATCCATCTACCAAAGGGTCACCTGGCGCTTTCTTTCATATCCCTGACCCGCACTTTTTTATTAGTACGAGAGTTCAGGATGGTAAAGTGATCCAAAGCACCAATCTTTGGAAATTGGGAGAGGTTGAATAATTTAGAAACTAGTCCAAGGTCCCCTAGTTTCTGGTTTTAAAATTCACCATTTGCTTGATATTATTAGCATGAGTCAGATCTTTCACCTTAAACCCAGTTGACGTGGGATTAAAGTCTCCAGTGATGATTACCAATGCATTGGGGTTTTTGACGAGCAAGGTATTGAGATTTGTCAAAACATGGTCACGCAATGCTGCATTCTCAATTTCACCGTTGGCCGTAGAATGGTAAATAACACACAATATAATGCATGAAACAGGTCTTGGTAAGCTGAACGGTCTTAAAATCATCCACAATGACTCAATATTCCGATCTTCGCAATTAAACAATCTCGTACAAGGATAGGTGGTCCTAAGATATAGGCAAACACCACCCCTACCGCTACCGCTTTCACGGTCCCTTCGAATCAAATTATAACCAGGTTTTGTGAACGACTTTGTTTTCTAAGAGAATAAATTTGTGATCTTGAATATTTAATGACCTTGTCTCCCTTTGGCTTTCCAAGATAATTGTTCTTAGAGGAACCGCAGCCAAGATTGTTGTCATTCTGACGACGCTCTAAGAATGGCCCAGGGTTGTTAGAAACATCACAGTGTACTGTGATGTCCATAATGAAGAGACTACACGGAAGAGTTACTGTAAACACAAGTATCCATGCTTCGAATAACTGTGAGCTGGCCGCCTAAGAGCAAATTTAGACGGCAAAACACGCCGGAGAACGCTCACTTGGAGTTTTATGCCCTCTAGTAGAATGTACTTGGGTTGGTTAGATAACCTAGTAGCTTGTATAAAGCGACCTCCAGTAACATTTGAAGTAAAAATTAACAATAAAATGGAAAGCACTGAGAATGCCCAGGCAGCCATGACGGCGCTCATATCTTCCAAAATCCAAAACTCCCATTGTAACCCCATTGTACCCCCAAATCCTAATACCCCCAGGTCACTAACACGGAAAATTATGTTAATAGTGCCCACAAATTTAATAGATGTTTTATATCTGCTAAAATGTTGATTGCTGCCAATGCTAACTACTTAGTACAAGGGCGGCAACTTGATTTGAATGTGAAGATATGCAGCATGAACTTACGGCGCCACTCAATAATTTCAAAAAAAAATCTGCAAGAATTTTAAAGGACAGCCTCTCCGCCACGACCAACGTCACTCGAAACTGACTAACAACTCGTGTGAGATGAATGTCTTCCTAAAATGTCCCGAAAACTGAGGAAGTCAACTATCTATCATTTACGAGACTGGCAAACTTCTTAAATCAATACAAAACAAATCAATTTTTGAACTGCAAGTGAAGATTAGATTTAAACCTTTTTTGAAATCAATTTTGAAAGCATTTGACAGTCTAAATCACTTAAATATTTGCTGCCTACACGACAAAGTTGAAAACTGCATGTTCTTCAGAGGATTTGATATTTGAACAGGTCTGATAGTGATCATTGTCTCTACATTAATGGTTTAAAATGTATCGCTTAAAACTGATGCAAAGGCAAACGGGAGGACTTTGAATATATACTACTCTGAACATCGGAAAACCAAACACTGCAAGGATCTCATCAATGAAAATGTTGTAGTCATCTTGATAAAGTGAAAATTAGTTACATTAAAATTCCCTACATTTCACACTGAGAAGGCATGGATCAAATGAAATGGTATATTCATCCAGGGTGATTTTAATTTTAATTATACTGCAGATTAAAATTAATTTGCTGAATGTTAAGAAACATACTGAAATGGCTATGGTTGACAGCTCCGTAACTACAACGCTAGTAAGTTTATTTGACTTCTTTAATGTGTAGAATATCTACATCACAATATTAACTTTAATTAATCCGACTGTGATAACTATGTCAGCTTAGTTCGAAAACTGGAGTACTATAATTATAGAGATGTGTAATAACACGAAGCGTGTTGTCCTTGAGTATTTTCGTGTTTTCACACATCTCTCTAATTATATCTCATTATTTTCACTTCGAGTGGACACTTTAAACAGTTCCAAGTCCAAGGGAATTTGTTCGTTTTCCCTAAAACTTGCACATTAGCTTCTTATATGACAAAAAAAACGGTGTCTGCGAGTTTTTTTTTTTTTGGAAAAACTTTTTTTAGAGCACTTTTCGCACATTCAGTATCCTGTAATATAAATTTGCTTTGTAACTAGTGTTTTTCTGGGTTTATCGCTTTTGCTTTTGTTTCCTCTTATTCTCCTTTAACGTACTGATCATGCACTAACTTATTTTAATAGGAGTAGACTTCTGGTTGTCTGGCTAGTCTAGCCCCTATGGTTATTACAGCCAACCAGCACCTAACAAACCATAAGTGAAATATAGTCCTTGTAAAAACCAGACATATTATTTGAAGGTCAATAAACGTTGTTGTTGTTGTTGTCTTACGTACAGACGTAAAACCATGAAATAGTTTCTACAGTAAAATAGGCCTTTGGTCTTAAGATTAATGGATATGAACATATCCTCTAGTGCAGAACTACTTACGTCTTCTCTCTTTCATGGTCAGCATGTTGTTCATAGCTAGTCACATGACTTGCATTTCGAAGAGACTCCTCAAGAGGTGTCAACATATCCTCAAGATCTCGCTGTTGTGACATTATGAAATCAAGTTCTTGATCCAACCTTAAAAGAGATAGTAACACAGACTGCAGAACTAACACAAAACAATAACTTATTTTAACATCAACAGTATTCATTCTAAACTACAATTACTACTAATATTACCATTACGATTACTATTACTATAACCACTAGTACAACTATTACCATAAGTACCATTATTACCATTACTATTACCGTTAGTACTACTATAACCATTATCATTACTACCGTATTGTCATTACTATTACCATTTCCATTATTAACACTTCTATTACCATCACTATTACAGTAATTTATTAATACTACTTTTATTATTACTATTTCTACAGTGATGGTAGCTGCAGTTGAACCTCAGACATGGCTTTCCAATTTTTCCTGTTCTCGATATAAGCCTATGTATATATACTTTGGCCATGGTCTGCAGCCAAGTTTTTTGCATGATAGTATGTAGAAAAGTCTATGCAAGGTAATCATTCTTGAGAGTAGCAGGAAGAGTGCTGGTAGCTACTGGTATCAGTTGGAATGATCAGCAACAAGATCCTAAACTATCCTTTCAATGGAACTGAGGTTTACTTGCAGTGTAACAAAAATCGTTGTAAATAATGGCCGCAGTTATATTTACAATATAAGCAACTGCTTATATGCTTCAACAGTACTCGAACCAATGGCCTCTGCACTGCACTAGTATTAATGGAAATGAAAAACAAAAGTCTCTTACTTTTGAGTAACTACTATTTTCATGAAATTACCTTTTTTGTTCTGCTTTTACTGTCTCAACATTTGAATTCAGTTCAGTGATCTAAAAAGGAATAGTCAAGTTCCAAAAATTATAACAACACATTAAATTACAATTATGGCATACAGTAGCACACCTTTACAGAGATACTTACTGTAACAACTTTCTTATTCAATATTTACCAAAACGTATTTGAGAAAATATGCAAGCTATGTATCGATCAATCATCGATTGTCTTCAATTGCTAAACAAATGAGGCGAGTAGTGTCAAAATTATATAAAATTCAATTGAATGCTAATCTAGGCATAGCCTAGTCAGAGCACTGGCTTTGGATCACCAGCTTAAGAGACTAAAGACTGCGAGTTCAAGCTTAAAAAGATGTTTTTCCTCTTGTAAACTTATAGTTCAATACATACATGATAACCGGATTAAAAGTTCAGAGCCAAGTGAGTGAATTCACCTCACTGCTGTGTACATTTCACTGATGATTCACTAATACTTATCTTCTGTTGGACGTTAGCCTACTTATCATGACATGCTGATGAGAGCCAAAAATGCTGAAACAAGGCTGCTTACATTCAGGTTCACTAATTTTAACAGAGCATTTAAAGGATAATGCAGCTACCAATGTGGACTTAGTGCCCATCTTAGTGGCTTCAAGTTAGTTACTAGCATATACGCTTGTGCTATCTATAATTGATGTTTAACAATATGATCACCTTATAACTGGAGAATTGTTTATTTTATAATTCAGAAAAATCTTTTGAGTATGAATATTCACTGTGGTAATGATGGTAGTGGTGATGATAGTACTGACTAACTTCAAAAACTTTCTTTTTTTTCAACACTGTCTACAGAAGTTACACATTCATTACCTTTTCTCCATTTTCCATCAGAAGTCTGTCCCAGTTATTAACTTGGCTGGCCTGGTCTAGGAATGTTTTCTCATATTCCTCTAGTTCCTGTGCCCACTGTCATACAATGTTTCAGTATGAAATGACAACAAAATCATATAAAAGTATAAAACATCAAAGCTTGTTCATAAGTCTGTATAGTTTAGCTTAACCATTACTCTCAAATCAAAATTTTAGTGGCACAATCGATGGATTTAATTGATCAGTTGAGTTTGACACAAGAAAGCATGACGGTAGTTCTTTGTTTAAAGTGGGCCTACCAGTAATAGTTTGAGAAATGTATACAAAGAGTCATGCACTTTGATGCATTTGGAGTTCCCTTTGAAACAAACAAAACATTGCCAAGAACTGGAAGACATTGAAAAATATTTATACAATAGATGGCACCTTAGATTAACCAAAAGAATTTCACGCAAAGATGAGTGCTAAAATGAAACATGTAAAATTTCAAATAGACTGCGGGCGTATTAATAAATATTCTACAGGAAGTCTTTATCAACAAGCTTGAAGTTACACCTACTACAAAAACACTGATCATAAGGAACAAAACAGAAATAAGTAAACTATCGTAAAGAATCCAAGGAAAGGAAAGAAGTACTCCACAGAATTCGTAATTGTCAGCAATAATCTCACTCCATTACTAAGTGCCAAAGCTGTGAAACAAATAAAACTGATAGTGGAAAACAAAGAGAATACTGAGCCAACGTCACATCAGTCAGCGTCTGGAGCACAAGTCAACAAACTGCAGACAGTCAAGAAAATATTCTGAAGTTTTTAAAACATAGCTAGGAAGTTTTCCTGGCAAAGCACATCTGAAAGTTGATTAGAATTCTGCACCAACAGTATCTCTTTCGAAAAGGATGCCTGTAGCACTGAAAAAAAAAAAACGTTTAAAGCTGAACTTAACTGGCAAGAGGTTCTCAGGGTCATAGTAAAAGTAGCGTGACTGACACTGTGGGTCAGCAGCATTGTTGTCGCATTAAAGAAGTTTTGGGTAGTAAGAGTGTGTATGGATCCTAAACCACTAAATAAAGCGAAAGAAAGATATCAGCTACCTATGATAGAAGACATTTTGCCTGAGCTCTTAAAAGTTCTCAACCGTTAATTTTTGGTCAAGATACTGGCACTGTATTCTCGACCATGAGTCTAGTCTGTTCACAACATTCTCCACCCAACACAGAAGATACCGTTGGTATAGACTCCCTTTTGGTTTGACTGTCTTGTCCAAGATATTCCAAATGAGAGTAGATCAAGTGCTTGTTTAAGTGGAATTTTCGACATCACTGACAACATTCTCATATGCAGGATAGGAAAGACAGAACAAGAAGCAAATGAAGACCACGACTGCAAGCTACTCAAACTGCTGAATAGATTAACACATTGCACTAAACCCAGACAAAGTAAATCTGAGACGATATAAAGTGAAGTACATGAGACATATATTCTCAAACAGATGCCTTAAGATTGACCCAAGCAGAGTATCTGCTGTAATAAGGATAGATGCTGAGATCTACAGATATCGAAGACGTACAATGACTAAATGGTTTTGTTAATTATTTGGTAAAATTTCTACCAAAGGTAGCCCACTGCATGGAGCCCATCCATAAGCTACAGCTTGCTAGGACACACCCTGGGAGTGGTCCCAGCTGCAAAAAATGGTTTTCAAGAGGTGAAACAACTTGTGACAGTTATTGTTTTGTTTTTATAAACGCTTGTGTACCGCCATACATGTGTGTGTATATTCACTGCTGCTGTTAGTAGCCTTTGTTATTTGTATTTAGCGATACTGTAACAGAACTGAATTTATAATTTGTACATTCCATTTCTTAACATTAATATATGTAAACTGTTCAGTTATTTAAAAAGGTCAATATATAAATGTACCTTGTTGATGTGATCCTCAACCTGCTTGTAGGTCATTTGAGGCACAGCAGCAGCAGCTGTGGTTGATACTGGACCAGAGGAACTAAGCATGCAGAGCAAAAAATTGTAACAAAGAGGAACGCACATACTAGCAATTCTTGAAACTTTTAGTTCTCAGAGTTTTACAATCAGTTTATACTATGTTCCTTTATACTTCTATGTTTCAACTTACAGTAGCATGCCAATCCATTCTAATACCCCCTTTGTCCAGGACTTTAATCCCTAAAAGCCTATTTAGTCCTATTCCTTAGGTGACGTTTACAGTCAACACATTATGAAACTGAATATACAAACTGCATAAATTGAAATAATTTAATATTGAATGTAAGAAATTGTTTTATATCGTTGATGTTTGATACCAACAGTGAATAATTATTATTCAAACATACACTGTCGACAATAGGGATACAATACCACAAGTTTCTAATTATGAAAGGGTTTTATAAGATAATTTTATTTAGATCATATGGGCGTTTTGATTGGCCAACAAGTGTGTTTTCATAGCGCTATAAAGCTGTAAATTCTCACAACTTGAAGAAAGCTAATCATATCATTAATTTTTTACAAAAATGATGTGAGTGATATGATTAACTTTCTTCAAGATGTGAGAATTTACAGCTTTATGAAAGAAATAAAACTATAGAATAATAAATATGTGCTTCATTTATCATCTTTATCTTTGTTAAGTTGGAAAATAATAATTTTATAAATGAAGTGTCCTCCATGCCTTCATAGCCTGGTGAAAACCTCGACAAAGTTCGAAAAATTTTTGAGCAAGAGAAAACCCTACACATTTTTACTGATCTGTTCTCTAATTCTCCCAGACATTTGCCTTGGTTTTTACCAGGTTATAAGGAGAACATGTTTTTTGGAAATGTAAAGCGAGCTTCATGTAATTAAGTCAGGGATAGTATGTACATATTGAAGCAATGTTTCTATAGCTGAATTATTTATTATTATCCATTTATATTGATCATCTGTTGTCCACTACCGTGGGTCTGGATGCTGCACGGCCCTCTTCCACAAACTATGGTCTATGGCATTGATCACTGGGGCTGAGGTTGCATAATCTCACATATTCATCCATCAATTCTGACCAGCTCTTTCTAGGTCTTCTTCTCTTAACGAGTCCAGCCACACTGAGGCATGTAATGCAGTTAATCCCGCTTTGGCTTTTTGTAACATGACCCTTCCATCTGAGGCATTTTCATCTGATTGCCAGAGACAACTTGATGAAACCCTACTCCATAGAAAGTGTGCTGAGGCTGCAATTGTCCTCTGGCCTTATATGGCACATCCACCGTAACATGGATCTCTCATTTCTTTGCAGCAGAGACATCTTCCCTCTCCAGAGGCCAGCATTCACTAGCATACAGCATTGCACTCCTGACATATGTATTATAGACTCTTCCCAGAGTGGTAGGGGACAGGGACTTGTACACATTAGGATAGGCAGAATCTTCCTAAATTTACCCCACATAGTTCTCACTCTTGTTATTGTTGCTGTTTCACAGCCACCACCAGAAGAGATTGTATCACCTTGATAGCAGGAGTCCAAAACCTCTAGATTATGATCATCCACAACAACATGATCACATGGTCTGCCATCAATAGGGCATGCAGCACCAAGACATCTCCTACATCTAAATGTGGGGTCAAGGGTTAATTTGCCTTTAATGTTACTAAATCTCTTGTAAATTCAATGGGAACAGTCGTTACTTGTAACTCCTTTCCTGCAACTACTACATGGGTGCCTGCCAGAGATTTTTATTAGAAATGTCTAGCTCAATAGTAACCTTGGCACTCTACTGTTTTGCATTTTATGAATCCCAACACTGTACCTTCCTAGTAACCACATGTTTAGACCCAAATATTTGGATGTTTTAGTAACCCATCAATAACAATTATAATCTGACATAATAATAACAAAAATATAAATTTATCAAATATTAAAAAAATTAAAAATAATAGTTTTTTAATACAGTGCAGAGTCCAGTAGCTGCACATTTCAGTATTGCCCTTTGCATTTAGTATGCCCAAAATCTAACTCTGATTAAAACCAGGGTTGGCATTTACATCTCTAAAACTATGTTCTATAAAAATAGATAAAACTTTTTTAAGTTTTAACATCAGATTTTTATCTACCTTTCGTTATACACTTTGTTAAGTTGTACAGTATGGACTTCAACAATAAATATATGCAGACAGTCTATCAATAGGCACATTCACTTGATATCCTCACATTGCATGGAGCTATATACACTTACAGAAGGATCATTCATTCTGAAGAACTGTCAGAATTCTACTTTATGAAATGTACCCAAAGTAAAAATCAATCTTATGACTGGTTTAATCAACCACTCTCACCTTACTGTACTTGTAGTAACTGGTCGACCAAGGAGACTAACTGCAGCTGATAACAAACATGAAATAGAATTTTAATTCAATGCTTAAACTGAACATGACTTATTAATTATGGCTTTAAAGCATCTAAAGAAAAAGCCCAAACAAACCCATTCCACCCATATCTCTTGTCAGGAAAAAGTTTTATTGTTTATTGTACATAAATTGGAAATGTACATAAATTACAGTTAATACAGAACTTTGGAGCTCATATTGTACTTGGATTAAGAAAGTATGATCATATATCATCAGGTTTAAAATCCTTAAATTGGCTGTCTGTGAAGGAAAAGTTGTATTTAAGTGATGCGGTAATGGAATTTAAGTGCATTAATAATTTAGTTCCTGATTATTTGAGAAATAAGTTTATTTTACGTTCACAAATATGTAATAGGAATACCAGGAATACCAAGAATAATCTTTTAAATATCCCGTATTGTCGTCTCGCCACAGGGCAGAAATCCTTTTTATACAGAGGTAGTAAATTATGGAACAATTTAAGTCATGATTTAAGAACTGTAGGGAATCTTCGTGCTTTTAGACGTGGAGTGATGGCTCAGCTTCGCTCAGGCTAGAACTTACACATCTGGCCTGATTCCTTGGTTTAGAGTTGGTTATTGAGCTTTCAAATACTAAACTTTCAGAGCTCCACTGTCGCCAAAAACTATTTTCAATTAGTGGGGGAAAAAGCAGGTCAATTATTATAACAAACTTAACTAGACAATGTTTTTTATGGTCGAGGATTTATTTTACTAGGAAGATCTTCGTTTTTTTCTTGACATCTGATCGTCGAATTAATCAACACTTCGTCATTTCTTTACCTCACCGTAATTCGACAGACTCTGCATTTTGCCTTTCTCCAGAATTTTCGTCAGTATCCCTCTTTTTGCGTCTCTCGCTCATATCTCCAGAATCCTCCGATTGGCCCGACTCTCCCGACTGGCCTGAGTCGCCCGAATCCTCCGATTCGCCCGACTGCCCCGACTGCCCCGATTGGCCCGAATCACCTGAATCGCCAGAGTCACCCGAACTATCTTCGCTATTTCTTCGCATGCGTTTTACATTCTCGGAATCGCCCGACTTATCGGATTCTTCCGATTCTTGCTCAACATCCGCTTGATTGTTTTCCGAGCTGGTTCCGTCCTCTATGTTTTCTAATTCAAGTTCCTTGTTTTTTGGTTTGTTCGAGAGTTTGAGTTCTTTTGAAGATTCCTCGGTGCCTCTTCTATTACGACTGTCGACGGACTCTCCATATCTTGTTGATAAGTCATCTTCGTCACCTGCCAAATATAAAGCGATATTGTTTAAACATTATACAAACATTATGCATCAACCAATAATTGGAAAATTATGAAATCATAAAAATATGAGCTAAACCAAAAGTTTCGAGCTGCAAAAGTTCTGTGTTGGAAGTGATCGCATGTGAAAATGAGTTGTTCGTTTTTAGGTATCAACATTATATAAAACGAAGTCCAGCGAATGTTGTGTAATACAGATAAAAACCTCCTTGCAGACAAGAACCAAACAATTATATACATTGAGAAGCTCTTAGAAACTTATATATTACATACGTCGAAAGGCAAAGTATCAATAAAATATGCACGCGTAGTAAACCTATCTAGGATTGAGCCGCTACCAAGTGTTGAACCTTTCCAGCTTTTTCGTTTTCGTTGCTCTACAACGCTACAGCCCCCCAGCCCCCCCATGTTCCGCCGTGTCTGCTACCCAGTTTCGAACCTACCAGTGTTGATCCTTCCCAGTGTTAAGCCTACCAAATGTTGAGCCTACTAAGTGTTGAGCCGCTACCAAGTGTTGAACCTACCAGCGTTGAACCTACCATGTGTTGAGCCTACCCGATGCTGAACTGGCATCCTAGTGTTAAACCTTTCCAGTGTCGAACCTATGTAGTGTTGAACCTACCCAGTGTAAACCTACTCAGTATTGAACCCAACCAGAGTTGAACCTACTCAGTGTTGAACTTACCGGTGTTAAACCTACCTAGTGTTGAACCTACCTAGCGTTGAACCTAGTCAGTGTTGAACCTACTCAGTGTTGAACCTACTCAGTGTTGAACCTACTCAGTGTTGAACCTACCTAGTGTTGAACCTAATCAGTGTTGAACCTACTCAGTGTTGAACCTACTCAGTGTTGAACCTACTCAGTGTTGAACCTACTCAGTGTTGAACCTACCTAGTGTTGAACC
>JANCMA020334639.1:0-11755 GCA_024336925.2 Zoanthus solanderi | reverse complement strand
TGGTGGTCCGGCCGGGAATCGAACCCGAGACCTCCCGCACAGCAGACTGGCGCCTTACCAACTGGGCTAACCAGGCGCTGCTGTTTCATACATGAACAAAGTGGCTGATTATAATAAATATTTTTCGCATTTGGCTTATGCCTAGGAGTCTCTGCAATTCAGAAACGTCAGAATTTAATTTATTCATTTATTTGATTATTTGTTTATTAATTTATCCATCAATTCGTATTTTAATGCATCAGCATCCATGCCGATATTCTATCAAGCCCCTTGGCCTTCCTGGTTTTTACTCAAGTCATAGCTTTCTTCCTACATTGGTTTTGCTGCAACAAATGTTTCAGAGTTTTTCATCCCACATAGGTTTTGCTGCAACAAATGTTTCAGTCTTTCATCCTGCATAGGTTTTGCTGCAACAAACGTTTCAGAGTCTTACGATGCCCGTATATTTGCTGTCGCTACACTTCTCAGTTCTTATCTTGTTTATAACTCTGTGAAGGTAAGATGTTTTTTGCATCCTGTAAAAGCGGTTTTGCATACAGTAGGTTAATATTCGTAGTTATGACTAGCTGATTTTTCCTTGCTCTAGCTCCTAGTTAGCCGCGGAGCCAAATGCAAATCTAGTGGCTCTTAGGGCCGGTGGTTATCTCCTGTTTCTGCATTGGTACAGCGAATAAGAGGCCATGATTCCCATTGGAAGACAACGACAGTTACCCCTAACTACTAAGATTAATCCTTTACGAGATTAGTGGCTCTTAGGGCCGGTGGTTATCTCCGGTTTCTGCATTGGTACAGCGAATAAGAGGCCATGATTCCCATTGGAAGACAACGACAGTTACACCTAAAGATTAATCCTTTACGAGATTAGTGGCTCTTAGGGCCGGTGGTTATCTCCGGTTTCTGCAGTGGTAGAGTAAATAAAAGGCCTTTAAGCTCCCCACAGACGACGACAAGAACTACTACTACTACTATGCTCAACCCTTTACGAGACTAGTGGCTCTTAGGGCTAGCGCTTATCTCCGGTTTTTGCTGTAGTAGAGCGTTAGTCCAAGCTTCCCCTGGACGATGATGTCGACGACAACAATCACTAATACTACTAAGCTCAACCCTTAACGAGCCTAATGGCTCTTATGAACGGTGCCTATCTCCGGTTTCTGTAGTTAATTTTCTTACTTTCTAAAACAGATTATTGATCAAGGTGACATTGATTACTTGGAGCTTTTGGCAAGACGAACACAAGTATGTTAACTGACACTGTTAGTATGAAGAAGTTCATAACACTATATAGCTACTTGTTTGGTTGTTTGTTCATCCAACATGTGACTTAATTTCATACTAGGAAATGGAGAACAGACCGTTTTAGAAATGCTTTTTTCATGAGCCGATCCTGGGAAATAATGTTGGGTAAATATAGTATAAGATTTTAACGTATCTGTAATATGCAATTAACTACCTACCTCCCTACCCACAGTCTACCAACTGAAATGTCATCACGTAGGTGGTGTGCTTTGCCCTAAGTTGCTGCTAGCTGAAATAACTGCCTATAAAAGCAACGGTTTGACTTAACCTAAATATTGTATCTTTAGTTAATAAAACATGTGATGTAGGCTTAGTAACACCTTTTGTGCTAGCGTATCTAGTTTAGTAAATATAACTGTTCAATTCTTGTTTCCAAATTCTTAAATAATGGTTATTTTTTATAAATGTTTGCATTTTACGTTTAATAAGGTAAAATGAATGTTATTCAATCTTTTAGCTGTTTGCGCTTAAGTCTCAGATGTCCAAAGCCAAGTGGACCGATGAGTTCAATCATGACTTACTTACCTTTCCACCATTGATGTGGGTAAGTCTATTCAGTACACTTTGGAGTTGGCTAGGTGACTGTAGTGAAGTCGTTCATAAAAACTGTTTAAAAAAACGTAGTGATCCGTATGATATTAGGAACTTTAAGATGCCAGGACGGCAACGGCAACGGGAACGGCAAAGAAAAATAGCCTTCATTAATAAAAACAAAAGTTGCACGTTGGAATGTAGCGAGCTGACCGTCTGCTTACCGTCGTCTTCACTGATACGCCGCGGAAAGCTCACTTTTGGGGTTCTGTGGGCAACGTGGACGTCAAAGAACAAAAACTGACCATCTTTGTTTGCCTTCGAGGCTAAACTTTTTACCTTTTTCTGTTCGAGAATCTTAAGCAAAGTCGAAAGGGAAAAGTTATCAATGATCTAAAACGGAAAAACTAAACTAGAAATAATATTTTTCACAACTGCCGTGGTCTTTCCTTCCGTCCTCGTTTCTTAAAGTCTCTATTAGTGCATCATAAGGGGCGGGTCCAGGAGTTTTGAAATAGAACGGGACAAGGTTCCGATTTTTTGGGAGAGGGTATTTTAACTTATCGGTTGTTACGTCTATGTTGTATGATTTTGAACTGGTTCAATCTTTCTTAAGCCAGTACAATTTCTCTTGCACTGGTACAAGTTTTCTTAAACTGGTACAATCTGACATTCTAAAAGGGATTTTATTGTGGGGAGTCATAAATAAAACAGGGCTTGGTTTTTTAGGGGGTATTAAAAGAACAGAATATTTTAAGTAACCTTCACCTTCTCACTTCCCACTCACCCACCCACCACTACCCCACTCACCCACCCACCACTACTTTCTACTTACCTCTCCTTTTTTTTCTTCAATGTTTTTCTACAATTTTTTTCTCCTTTTATTTTCTTCTTGTTCTTACCATCTTATACTTAAACACTTTTTTTTTCTTTTTTTTAAATTTGGAACACACCAAGATTTGAACTACTGACTTTTAGATTTGTTTGGATCTGTAGTCCTACTTCATCTCCACTTGACCACGCAGGCAACCGTTGGTAGCATACCAATTTTTCTAGGTATCACTAGTTATTGGTTTGAGACGGATCTGAGAAAAATAAACTGGTTTGAAAAAAACAAACTGGTTTGTACCAGTTTAAGACAACTTGTACCAGTGCAAAAAATATTGTACTTGATCAAAATAAATTGAACCAGTTCAAAATCATATTGAACCTGAACTACAACATCTACAATAAATTCTTTAGTTTACTCATTCGCAATTAAAAAATACTTGTGAAAATACCTTATGTTTGTTTTCATTTTATGCTCTTTATTGTAACAATGGTACTAAGTTCACAAGTACAGCAGTAACTGTTGAAGCTTTTGGTATTCCCGTCATCTTTCAGCATTTCGCTAGAAGGCAGAGAGTGTTTTAAATTAGGCGGTGTTTACATGATACCCGATCGAGATTCATTCCGGAACGAAAATAAATTCAGTAACGTGTTTACATGAAAAAATTTAAAAAGATCTCGTACCGGAATGAAACGGCAATTACAAGCTTTGTAGCCTGGCCATTAAGTGTAGCGCTCACGCTCTATCCGTCCCAGTCTCTTGGAGGTCCAGCTTTGCAGCCATTTTCGTACCGGTATGAACTTGTACACTCTTTACATGCATGATACTGGACTGAATTGTGGTCGGATTTCATTCCGGATTGAAAATTTCGATCCGGCGCAAGAACCGGGATGAGTTCATTCCGGAATGAGTCATTCCGGTATGAAAATTGTTGAAGTATCATGTAAACAAATACAGTAATTTGTATGGAACCGGGATGAACTCGTACTGGAATGAATCTCGTTCCGGTATCATGTAAACACCGCCTTAGATTACCTTTGACCTTCTTTTAATCATCGACTATTTTTAAAGTATCAGTTTCAATGTAGATTTGTTGTATATACGTTTTTATTTGCTTGTAAAAACACCATCACTTTGGAACACTACTAAGTTATGTCCTTCCTTGAAATGGACCATGCAACCTCCTTTGAGTTTGAGTGAATTGAGCCTGGTTACGGGATTTGGATGGACCATGCAACCTCCCTTGAGTGAATTGAGCCTGGGTATATACGGGGTTGGGATGGACCATGCAACCTCCCTTGAGTGAATTGAGCCTGGGAACGGGATTGGGATGGACCATGCTTTGCTGATGTCATTGCTTACAACTTGCATTGTTTATATACAGATGGGTAAGATAACGTTAAAAACGATACGAGTTTAAAACAGGAGAAGCCATGTCAAGAAACAAGGAATCAAAGTAGTATTTTTAATATGGGGCTCAAAGTTTCAGATAAAGTTTATTTTGCAAATAATGTTTTCCTAACTCTTTCAGGGCACGTAAGATAACAAGGCAAAATGTTAAACCAAGATTTGCCTAGTTTTTTTAATGTTCTGATGTTCAGATAAAGTATTTCGCTTTGTCTGTTTGTTGCGCTGTAGGAGTAGCGACTGACCGACGTTGCTAACAAACACACCGTACTACAATGCAATGTAAGTTTTTTTACAGGTTGTTCAAGATTTCGTTCAAAGCACGGAGAATGAAGAGACGCCTACTGAATGGCTTCTAAGGCTCCTTTCATCCTCGGCCAAAGAAAGCGAGGAACACCAAATTAGTCTAAGAGGTAAACAAGTGTGTTATCCACTTAACAGAATACACGCCTAAAATTTCGCAAGACTAGGCGTTTGTCAACGAGAAGGTACAACTCGTGATTTATACAACAACTTAAGTTTGAAATGTTTAATGGTCATGGTTGTTTAATTAGAGTTAGGAGCTTCTGTTGGTCTGACACGGTGACATACAGCAAATGTTATAAAGTTGGGTTGTCTTAATTGCGTGTTGTGTACTATAGGGCTTGCACCATCTGCGCAACTTATTTTTTAAATTCCGATTCTAATTTATATTTTTATGGTACCTATATACAGCCATATTTCCGTCGGTTGACTGTCACACACTTTTTCTACCTGCCACTAGACGCTCACTACTACAAGACTTATCAAAGGTAAGCGGTACTTGTTTAGTGTTAGAAACAACATTGATAGTTTTTTTTTTGGTTCAACGGCTTATTTAACTTGGAAATAGAGAAAAAGCACTCACCCAAAGGGTAAAACAAGTTTAGGTGCTTTAAGGTGCTGTTACACTGCACAATTTTCTCGGCAACTTGTCTCGCAACGCCGTTGCAATGAAAGTTGCCGAAAAAATCATAGCCCTGTCACACTGTGCAATTTTCTCCAGCAACTTGCTACATTTTGGGCCGAGGTAAGCTGGGAGCCAGAATCAAGATTGCGATATCAGAAAATTCGCATGCTCTGACAGCGAACGTGACTCGAAAATTGCAGCAAAAGTTGCTGAAGGGGTGAAACACTGTGCAATGGGGTTGAAAGTTGTTGCAATGCGTTGCGAAAAGTAGACTAGAGTTCTACTTTGTGCAACCCTCCGTGCAACAAAAAAAGTTGCGAGACGACCCCTGTTACACTGTCCAATTCACCAGCAACTTGTGTCGCAAACGGCATTGCAAGACAAGTTGCTGAGAAAATTGCGCTGTGTAACAGCACCTTTAAGATTCCCAAAAACTTGTTAAAATTAAATTTAAAAAATTTTCAAATTACCTTTTTCTTGGCTTGAATGTGTACTACTGTAAAACTGCTATTGACATGATAGTGACTTTTTTGTAAAGGTTGGTAACGCTTCGACTTATAGATCACATTAGTGGCGCTACTGACTTACACGTTAAAGCACAGTTGTAAATTAGAGGTCTGTGAGCTTGCATTCTCTTTTATCTCTTTTTTGACAGTTGGTTAGAGCAGTAGAGTAGCGTGTTATCTTCCAGGTTTTCATTTATGTCATTTAAGTGTCACTGGATACTGACTTTGCATGCTGCTGGCTATTGGTCTCGCGAGCTCGTCCTCACGCCCTCAGCCACTTGATTTCTTATAGACTGGAATCTACAATCCCTTCCATTGCAGTATAAATTTGACTTCTGCACTCATTGAGCTTTTGTATATTAACCTTGAGAAATTCTTCTTCGGACTATTTTCTGTTTGAAGGGTATTTTTGTTTCATTCGTTGACAATCGTCTGTTTATCAAGTGCATCTGTTCATTTCCTAGGCCAAAGAGGAGGATTTAACAACAGAGTACAGAGCTGAAAGGGATGAATTAATGAGAGTTCTTTTGAAGGGCCTCCAGCCAAAGGAAAAAAACGGTTAGAAATACGATGCAGTCGATCGTAGCTGCGGATGTAAATTTATCTGCACTTTAATGTACACTTTCACCTGGGCCTATGTGCTAGATGCCAGTCTAGCTACCGTGCGAGAGACACACTGTCAGAGTCCTAAAACAACTCAGTTTATGACTATAGAAGAGTATCAAGATACAGTTTTTTTGTGGACAATTTGAAAATTGTTACACCTTTGCGTCTTCTCAAACATTGAAAATAAATTTAAGTCCAGCCTCTTAAACTTTTATCCGGCAACTTGAAGAACCAACAGTCTCCTCGCAACAAATAGGGTAGTAGTCCCAATGATTTGGGGAATGTCAGTTCTACTGAGGGCATTTTTAAACTTTTTCGGCTGTTGTGGTTTTGGTGCTTCATCTTAGTTTTATGTTCCTAAAACAATTGTATATACTATATTTGGCTAACAAGTAGTACTGGTATTTGTACATCAAAATATTTTGATTGCAATCGACCCTACTTGTTGGGATTCGTTTAGAGCTCTCCGCTTAGAACTTTGTTGCGGCTATACATGTATAAAAAAAACAATTTCGTGTTTTTTACAAGTGACCTAAAAGTTCTGGCATCGTTGTCTAACTGTTTGGAAAAATGGATTTACGGCTTCTGGTAAATAGTTTAAGTTGAAAGCTTCCAATTTTAATAAAGTTCCGATGAATTTATGGCGTTTTATCAAATCCGAAACTTGTTTATGTCGTTTATTCACCTAAAATGCGTTTAGTACTTACGAAGTGACCTTTTGCATCTCAATTTATAGGTCGTCCCTTGAATGGCCCTGAACTCGCTTCACTTCTTGAAATTCTTGTTGAGGCAGCCAATGAAGGGTCTTTAGCTCAGGTACCGATTGTCTCGTTACATTCCATGTAATTAGGGTTCCGTCTGATTTGCATCTGTAAACCTACCAATACTAAATCTACAGCGATGTGATTGGTGCATTTGATAAGATCTTCACCTTCTAGCTAGCTACAAGGTACAGTCTGTAAAATCTCTACTTCAATCTTTCCATCCTTACTGAGAACAAGATTCTTCTGGGAGCTAACCTAAGATTGGTTACAGAAACCGAAGAGAAGCACTGGCTCCAATAGGCTCAGAAGGATTTAGTTTAGCTTTCAGCCTCTTAAATAGCCTCAATTAAAGGACTATATGTTATGGGTCACCGGTGCATCGAATTCAAAAGTCAACATATTTTTGGTTGCTAACTTTATCGTTCTAATGAGTATTTTCAAATGATGAACAAGTTTTGATCAAAGAAACTAAATTTTGATCGACGGTGCTCAAAAGCGGCAAAATTGAATAAAAGTTTAAACATCGACCGTTTTCGACATAGATTATTTTTCGTTGGCTCTAAATTGGTTAGAGACCAACTTGTGAATTAAGTTTTAATGCTCGTTAAAAACTTTGAGAAAATTAGTTTTTACGGTTCAAAGCTGCATTGGTGTTTCGATAAAATAATTGAAAAAAAAAACAATTAAGTTGGACACCGTTGAAAATAGATATAAACACTGACGATTCGAACGGAAGTCCTTCACTCTGACCAAGAACTACCAACGTCACTATTCATATTCACTTTTTGAACAACTGAAATTGTGTACTCAAATTTCAATATTGCTTTGACGAAGGGCTTTTGAAGTAAGCTTTAATTTTCCATTACGGCGGTGATTAAACTTTTCAGCTCAAAAACAATTTTAAAAACCACGTGCTATTCAAATTTGATTTTCAAAATTTTAAAAAATATTCAACGATCCCAGTAACGGCCGAATGTATCCGCACCTCCTCGAACGCCCGAACTGTCTTTTAGATCATCTTGTATACATCAGGGAAGATATTTACTTTATATTCTCTCGAGCAACCTCTTACTTCTCCGTTTCATGTTTTCGATCATTTTCTACATCAGGGAAGATAGTCCATTTATATTCCCTCGAGCAACCGCCTTCCCTTCCGCTTCAAGTTTTCGATCATCTTGTACATCGGGGAAGTTAGTTCCTTTATATTCCCTCGAGCAACTGACTGCCCCTCCGTTTCATGTTTTTTGTTATTAGGCAACAGTAGCAAATATAATTTAAACCTATAGCTATGGTTGTTCACATTATCAGATTCCAAATCGTTGGAGCAGCTTCATAGAGAGACTAGAGAAAACGGCGAAGGAAGATTGCTTTCTCTTTTACGAAGCAGAAATGGCTGTTATTCACAAAAACTATGATAACGGTAAGCTTTTATCAATTAAATCTCGAAATATGTATTGCGATCTCAGATACTATGAAACCCTGTTCAGATGGAGTCATCGCTGTAAGCTAGCTGGCTTATGTCTTTATTTCATCCAGGTCCTGTCCCGGAACCATGTTTTAAGGTGAGTGACACCATGCGTGAAATATATGTACTGGTTTGAATGGCGACGTTGTTGGCTCATTTTGTTACATCTTTGCCTTCCAAATATAAAAACTTTAGCTTTTTCCTCAAATATTTGTCTTGTCGAAGAAAAACCTAACATTAAACTGCGTACCTATTAAGTATATCATTGTTTTGTGTTCCAGTAGGAGTGGCACGAGAATTCGCGCAGCAAAGCTTTAAAGCTTCTGACTCATTTGTTATTCGGGTTAGTACATTTATCTCTGTTTTAACCAGTTAATCGTTTTCCTGTTCGTTTTGGATGGTTTAAGACTTTGGAAGTGCGTTGGCGAGTTAGTGAAACAAGCGGTTTCATCATTTTGCTTTGAAAAGTTGGATAAATCAACGTAGGCAAAGCTCAAAGCTGACGTTTCAAGCGTTTGCTCTTCGTCAGACCAACTAAATTGCTACGTACAATGTTGTGTCAAGAAGATTGATTCTACCATTAAAGGGCACCTGAACTTCAAAACTAATTTTTGGTAATTTAAAATACACCTGTTTGGGAATTCAGAAATATGTTTTTATACCGATTCCTCGTAATAAATGAAAAAATGTGATAGCTCATGACTTAGAGAAACGCCATACTTGCGCCCGCGATCTACCAACATTGTTACCACCTGACGTCACAACGTCAAAATACCACATTCCATTGTTTTTGACAAACTAAACATTTTGTGAAGGTGATTTTTAAACATGTACAGCTTTAGACATGATGTCTCTACTTGATAACTGTAAAATTCCAACGAGAAACACAGTGGGAACTTTTAATTTGAGGTTGTGACGTCAGAGGCAACTGTTCTGAGCCCGCGATAAAAGTGCAATATGGCGTCCTACTGAAGGTTTTAATAGTCTGTTTGTATTAAAATTCTTTAAAATACAGATAAGCAAATCGCTCCAAAACTTGCAGTTTTAGAATCTCAAATATATACACTTGAACATATCAAAAAAATAAGTTTGGAGCTCAGTTGGCCTTTTAAGGCAAACTGCTGTTCCGATGTTGAACATTGATTCCACTTGTGCTTTATTTTTCTTTAACAAAACTTAAGACGGAAGTTCAACTAATCAACCTATACGTCACTCAGTGTGGATCAAGAGAAGGGCGCTTGTCATTTTCATCCCGATCTGTACAAACGGATAATGAAAATGAATAAAGCAAATTGTGAGCACTTTATAACAAATTTTAACAAATATTTTTCTCAAAATCCATTTTTGTGTAGATTAGGCTCAGTCGTGAATGATTCATCAAGGGGCTTACTTCGAAAGTTGGAAGAGAGTTTTGAAAAAGCATTGGATCTCAACGACAAGAAAATCAAGCTGAAATGTGGAGAAGTGCAAAGTCATGCTGAGGTAAAAAATGTTGTTCTTTTTGTTATTATAAAACAGATAAAAAACAGAACGTTTTTCATAACGACCTTAACAATAAGAACAAAATGTTTTTTTCATCCTCATAATAATAAATATTTGATTTTATATTGGGTTCAATTACTAAAAAGGGCAGGTGTTGGTTGGCCAGAATAACCATAAAGGCTCGACTAGTCAGGCAATCAGAAATCTATTTTTATTAAATAAGTGATCAAATAATTTGATTATGAAATTCAGCGATAAAACGTTATACATAGTTAAGAAATAAAATATTATTTACAAGACGACGACGTTTCGACGCTGCCAGAACGTCATAATCAAGTCAAAATTAAGCAAGAAGGTCACAATATATATACACTAAGAAACAATGAAAATTGATTAAATAGTTTTGCTCGATCAAATAATTGTTATTTTAAAAGAGAACAATAGAAACCTTTAGATCCGAGTACGAGATATCAAGGCGCGCGCGCTTTTTGCCGCAAACTCGTTGTCGAGAGGACAACGTTTGCTTGAACGACCTCTCGACAACGAGTTTGCTTGAGCAAGTGCGCACGTGCTTGAAATCTTGTACTCGTAATCGTACTCGGATGTAAAGTTTCTGTTAAGAAATGAAGAAAGAGATGAAAATTAAAAGAGATGAAGCTAGAAAACACAAGCGAGATACTCAGTTGCAAAGATAACTGATTACTAGTTATTACCACAGGTAAAAAGAATGCAGTCGAGCTGTAAACATATTAAAACTTGTAACTGAATATGCATAAATTTATAAGCGAGTACTTAACTAAAACCTTTCAAAATTTGAGACTTCAATCGACGTAATTTTATTACTAAATTCTTAAGAATTCATTTTCGGAAGTCTCTGTTTTGCGATGTTCGAAAATACAAACTTTTATTTAAATAAACGAAAATCTTATGTTTACTGTAACTTGAAACTCAGTATGCATAACTTTATGAGCGAGCGCTTTTACAAATGAAAATTTCAAGAAAAAATCACGTGCATGGCACTAATAATTTGATGTGGGGGAACCCAGGGGTAGCAAAGCTGGAAAGCAGACGGAATCCACACCCAAGTCGGCATGAACATATGCTTACTTGCTGATTAGTTAATTTGAAAATCACTTTTCAAGTAAGTTGGCGAATAATAGCAACGGATGACTTAGACAACTGAAAGGTTAAAGGCCATTCCGAAAATGCGCAGGGAACTGGGGCGAGTTTCAAAGTTTAACTAATCGATATCTGACACCACAGCATGAAATATTACGTTGAGAGTTATCATTTGACCACGTTTGATGTTTTTAGGTTTAACAGAAACCAGGTTATAGACCTTGAAACACAGTTTCAAATCCACAGAAACGTATCTAGTGTCTATACAGCGTCCCCAAATAAAAACCATTTAAACTCTTAAAATGTTTAATCAGTTTCGTGACATTTGTAAAATCCCATCATTTACCCACCACTTGAAAGAAGCTGAAATGAAAATCCCTTATGTTTGCTCATTTTTAACACAGAAATCATAAAAAAATTAAGAGTTTATATGATTATATAGATTATTTTGAATTTTATCTTTATCCCCACCATAACTTGTATCTTGATGCTTTTCTTAATCCTTATCTTGGTGCCTATCTTGAAACCTATTTATAAACCTATGTTGAATTCTTTTGATCCTATCCTAAACCCTTTCTTCGCTTTATTTTGACTCTGTCTTGAGCCTTATGCTGAACTCTATCTTAAACCCTGTCTTGACCCTATCATCGTGAACTCTATCTTGACTCTATCATCGTAAACTCTATCTTGAACCCTATCTTGACCCTATCATCGTGAACTCTATCTTGACCCCTATCTTGACCTAATCATCGTGAACTCTATCTTGACTCTATCATCGTAAACTCTATCTTGAACCCTATCTTGACCCTATCATCGTGAACT
>JANCMA020334638.1:0-21639 GCA_024336925.2 Zoanthus solanderi | reverse complement strand
CCCGTTGTTGCATGAAAAAATGTGATTTTTTGCACTTCAATCGATCAGCTGAGGTCAAGACTTGATTATTTCATTTCATTTTTTTTTTATAACAAAAACTCAAAGAAACTGACTTTCCGAGAAAAAAACAGGAGATTTCAGGATTCTGTCAGGAAGCTGGGAGAAAAAGCAAAACATGCGAGACTCTCAGCAAAACCAGAAGAGTTGGCAGGTCCCCAGTCTGTAACTTCTCCTAACCTTCTCACATATTTTTTGCTCAATAATCTTGCTTCTCCTCTTCACAGTTTTCTTGTCCAAAGTACTAAACTCATTAATGTTTATGTAACTGAACCTTTACAAGTTCAATATGGAGTTAATATGCACGAGTACAGTAGGTTTCAAAAAGAATCAATTGTGTGAGAACACAATTTGAGCTTTTTAAAATTCACAAGTGCAAATTAATTGCATATTGAACAAGTAAAAGGTTAGATTACAAGTTAATCATACGCTGAAAAACTTATAAAAAAAAAATGACAATGAAAAAGCAAAACGTAACAGTGACAACGTAACAATTCATGCGTGCATGGACAATTTTTGTCTCCATCATTGTCACAGAAACTTCTGTATTTTGATTGGCTTATTAGCTTTGACATAGTAATTGCACAAAATTACAAATTTCTGCACAGAATTACAAAGTAATTGTACTGCTCTTGACCAATCAATTGTAATGCCCTTGACCAATCAATTGCACTACTCTTGATTAAGCAATTTTTTCATATATATGATTAACGGTATAATTAACTCTCCACTTTCTACCCTGTTTCTTGTTTCTCCAATTTCTAAAACCTTTCCCAGCTCTCACCACTGATCACTGCACAGTGCCAACCTCCAGCATCAACCTGAGCTAACTTGATGCCATCCAAGGCATCCAGAAGTCTGGGTTGACTTTCTTCATCTGTAGATCCATGCCCTAACTGTCCACGGCTTGTTGAAAAAGATAATTATTTTAAATAATTTATCTTTATTACTGACAATAAAATTTTTATTATCCAAACCTTAATAAAAATAACAATAAAACAATAAAGACTATATTTCTTGTAGAAATTGCCAATTATAATTTTTATTTTACAAAAGCCATGCTATTGTTTTCATCAAATACACGAGACTAAACAACAACTGTAGTTAGAGAAAGTATTTCTGGTTATTTAATATGTAATTGCCAGGCCTAAAACTTTGGGTAGCCCTTACTCACAGAAAAACACACAAATGGAAGTTATGAATGAATGATGTTCCAGAAATATGCATGTGTAGTTTTGACAAATACAGAAATAGTCAATTAAATTTATACCATCCCCCCAGCAGTCTCCTGAAAGTTTCTTTGAGTTGTCACAAGCTTATATATACAATCTGTGTTTGCAGTTTGCTCACTAACTGGGTAAAGTATTTAGTATACCTTAGTTCAGCATTTTTTTCCTTTTTGCTGGCAGTCAGCATCAAATTACTTTTTCCTTGTGACTTTCAATTAATTTTCTGTCTAGCAGTCTCCATTTCATTTTTTGCACCCACCCATCCACCCCAGGGCTTTATTCCATTCTTCGATAAAGAATTTTCTGCCCAAATGTGTCTTAAACCTTTATTGTTTCCAGCAATGTGGGACTAAGGGGTAAATAATTTGCTGTAGTGATAGACAGATCAAATACATATATTTTTTGTTTTTAAATGCAATAAATGTAAAGTGTAACATAACAGACTGAGAAAACTGAAAACATTGTTTGGTGGAACAGAGCTCTGAAAGTGATCAATTTATACACTATGCTCTTTTTATCATATTCTAGCAATATTTTATCACAACCATCAACCAGTGTCTATTGTATTTTCTTGTTTTGATTAACAACAGTCATGCATGCTTTACACATTAAATTAAAATACTTTTATCAAAAGGTTTACTGCTTACAGCAGATGTATTATTTACCTTCCATTTCCTTGGCTGAAGACTCTTCCATTTGTAGTTAAAATTAATGAATGTTCCTTGCCACAACTGACAGTTTGGATTTTCAAAGCAAGTGACCAGGGTCTTGAAATGAGTGTGAAGTCTTCACTGTTAGACAACCTGTCAACCTCTTTGACCTCTTCTACAGTCCATAACTTGTCACTCACTACAGGATTATAGGATAAAAGTTTTTAAATGAAACTCGCATGCAGTTAAAAAGTTGTCAGTTACACTATACAATGGATATTCCTTAAAGTAATAAAGTTAGTACCTCGGTTTGGAAGATAAATACTGAATTTCAAAATTTAATATTTTTCTTCAATATCTACAGTGAATAAAATTGTCTTGTGACTACTTACTTACACTACTTACAGTAGTCACAAGACATATTCACTGTTCAAGAAAGGGTGGCATTGATGGACCCACTAAAACTGACCTGCTCTTAGCCTGAGCTTCAAAGCTCAGTTTGTAAAGGACTGCCCAAATTTGTTATATTCAAAATATAACTATGTGATTAGCATTTTAACAATTAAGAAATTCACCTCAGCTTGTAAATATAAATTTATTTTGCCAGATGTGCTATTCATGTTGTTGAAATAAAAAACAAAAAAGTTAATTATGAGAGAGGATGTTAAAGTTGTGTGCATAATACTCCATAATTGATTTTGGCTCTGTTAAATCCTGTCACACAAGAAGAGTATAGAATGAATTAAAATGATGACAAAATAGGGAGCTCACCAAACAGCATAATTTTTTTAAATAAAAAATATCCTTGACCATTCTCTAGCTCTGCAAAATTTTAGGGACAATGCTAAAAACCTAATTAACAAGGTTTATAAATGCTGAACTACACTGTAAGGGAAAAACTTATTTCCATTAAGAACAGATTGCCTATAATTTTAGACACAACCTGTCAATAGGAGAAATAAATTTTATTTAAAATTAATAGCGTCTAAAAATCTTTTCTTACTTGAAACAACAACATAGTGTTTTTCTGTGCAACTTATTGCTTTAAATTCCTTGTCAGCATTCAGATTTTGTTCACACAAATTAAAACAAAGAGGTTTGGCAACTGATCCTTGCTCTGTGGCTTTATTCCAGACCAAAATTTGATTATCACTTAGGAGAAGAACCATCTTGTCCCAAATGCACTTGATGTCTCTTATCTTGTAACCTGGCAAAAAGTTCTCTTTACAGCCAAGTTTGCCAGATTCACCTAGTGACCATCCATATGACTTTAACTGGCCATTTTCTGTTAGAATAAAAATTAAATACTTTCTTGTTAATATATTTAATATTTATATGATATAGACACATTCCCCAGTAATGGTGCTAGTTGGCTCTACTAAATGTCAAAATTCTTCGTCCATTTTCAATAGTTTTATACTGCAGTGTTAAAAATGACATAGTAACATTTAATATGATATCTTTCCAGTAACATATATATATTTTGCAGTTTCATGACAGTTTATAAGTTACTGTACGTAGTAGTTGCAAAACAAAAACCTGAAAAATAAAACTTCAAACAGATGATGTCCTAGCTACCATTGGATATGATCTGTTCTAATATTTCTTTTACCTGTTCACATAGCTTACACTAAATAACTTGTGCATCAAAACCTTGACTGCTATATTCATTTGTTAATTTTTCTGCTTTAACATGCCAGGGAAACATACAGAGTACTGTAGATTTTTATATCTTTTCATTGAAAAGAACTTCTCACAAACAGGTCCTACCCCTCATTTAAGAGACCAGGAAAGTAAGTACAAATTTGAGGATAATTTCCATAAAATGTACTGTATTACCAAAAAGCACTAAGATCGTGGTCCAACATGCCTGAATTTGTACAACTGCATCGTTTCCGGACACGCTATGCAAAAATTCCGGATGCAGAAAATCTTGCTTAGATGTGGAGTGATCAAGGCCTTCATTCGCTGATTCGCATTGTGCATAACTTAGCTGGGAAAAACCGTTGTAGCCACATCCGAAAACAGAGGTATTTAGACGTTCTCCAATGAAATTCATTACATTTTTTGTATGCTTGAAACTGGACTCCCAATTAAAAAGCTACTTTACCAAGCCTTTTATGGCAGGCTAGGTCACCATGTTTGTTGTCATGGCAAAATAAATGCGCAGAAATTGTGCGCAGTAGTCTAGCTTTGACTATTCCAACCATTGTATTCCAACATCAACGACTTTTAAACAGTAACTTCAGGATTCGTGCCATTTGAATGAGTCATTGAATACATAAGTTGGTTTGGAGTATTTTCTTTGTGTTTGAAAGAAAGGTTTTTGGCGGATTTTGCATTTTGGTCTCCACTTTTGGCCTGCTTTTAAGATTGTTGAAACTCTTAAAGAAATGTTAGTTTCGAAATGTCAACAAGTGGATGCCACTCAGTATATTAAACAAGTGGTTTAAAATGAAAACTTCATTGAGAGTTGTTTAAGTCGTCGTTAAATGCCCATTTTACGGCCAAAGCATGAGCCTTGCGTTGAAAAAGAAACAACTTATGAAGCAGTCTGCCATTATTCGCAACTACGATGACGAAGAAGGGTTTATGAACGCTACTACTTCCGTGAAAACAAAACGCGTATCATTTGAAGATGGTTTATCTGATTCTGATGGAGAGAATGTGGCAGTGAATAAGAAGACTGGAAAGACAGGAGATAATAGCTTGACGAAATCATTTCGCCAAATAATCGGAGATTCGATGGAAGACGAAGTAGTAATTTCAAGACCAAAAGGAACCAGGCCCAGGGGTAAGTTGAGAGCCATCAGCTGGCGAAACAATTTTTTTTCTTTGCTGTAAAGTACTCTGACAATATTACATCAGATTTCAATGCTAAGTGAATTTAATCAATTCCTATCAGCTTAATTGAAATCCTTTGAAATTTTCTAAGAAAAAAGTTGATCTTACGTTATAAAAAGTAACAGATATATATAATTATATAAACCTGTTTTACTGTAAAGCCTGGTTTCCATATAAACAAGTTTTTCATTTTAATGTAGGTTTAATGATAATCTTTCTTTTTTTTTCCTTTTTCTTTTTTTTTTGTTGTTTTGTAAATTACTGGTATTCTGTTTTTTTGCCATATTTTTAATCTATTGTATATGTGACAGCCTATTGTAGATTCGCTTAATAACTATTGTTTTTGCAACCTATAATTATAAACAACTAGTTTCAAATTTATTTTAACTTTCACTTTCTAACTGAAGATGATCGATGTTCGATCGAAACACATCTTACAATTGGTAATTAAAAAATATCATACTTCTAAAATGTAAACATATATAAATATATCAAATATATATTTTAATATTTATACATTCCTTCGCTTGCAAACCTAAACGAGACCTTTGCAGCTTAAAATAATGGTATTTTACCCTGCAGAACACCCTAAATGCAACTAAAATCCTAAATTTACACCCCTAAGAGAGATGGCAGCCATCCCAACCTTTTTCATCTGCAAAGCCCCGTACTTCTTCCTATCTTGAATAGGAAATGTTGGTATTATATCAATTAATACCTAGAAACAGTTTCTGGCACACAGAATTTACCTGAAAAATTCACAGAATTTTACTCTGACTGAAGGAAGAACCCTGATTTATGTAATGCATTTTCATCACTTTTGTATAATATTATTGATCATTATCTGCTTGCATCTTTTCAGAAGGTTCAAATCCTGAGCCAGCTCCAAGAAAGCACACTAACACATCATCTCGACTCGTAACTAAAAATGATGCTGATACAACATTAATTTGGAATCACCCATCTCATCGACCTACACCCACATCCAGAAGACTTCGCCCTCCATCTCTCTCTGAAGAATCTGATGATTCTCCAAGATTGGTACCCAAACCATATCCACGAAAATTGCCACAACAGATAACTAATGAGGAGATTGACCATGGACCAAGAAATACAAGTCTGTCTGATAAATTCATGGGGTCAGCACTACCAAATGCAAGGCCAAGAGTATCCCCGAGGGCACAGGGAAAGGGAATAAGTAATTATGAAAAACAATCTTATGACCAAGAAACTCCTTTGCTCATGAAGGACAGTTTTGCTTCTAGAACTAAAGATTCCACTCTTCCATTAAAATCTGCTGATGATTCAGAAGATGAATCAGACGATGAGTCTGATGATGAAGAAGTTGGGAAAATGGTTCAGTTGGGTGATAACTCAAAAAGTTTTAGTAATGCAAATAAGGAAAATGAAACGTCCACTGTTTTTGCACTTGAAACTAAGAAAAATAGAAAAGTGACTAAAAGTAAATATTTAGAAGATAGCTCAGATAGTGGCAATGAAATTACCGAAGTTATAAAAACAGAGAAAGAGGAAAGTGTTGTGGGAAAACCAAAGCCAGCAAAGCGTACATACAAACCAATAATCCCAGGATTGAGGTCTCAGGAAGCAGAAGATAATTTCAGCAGGTCTGCAGTGACAACTGAAGAAAATACAAAAGTTGAAGGTTTATTTAGTTCTAGCAATAGATCCAAGAAATTGCATCTCCCAGAGAAGTCATCCCCAATGCCCTCTCCTAGAACTACCAAAACCAGTAGAAAATCGACATCTGATGACAAAATGTCATCCCCATCCAGCCTGGCAGAGGCTAAAGACACGAGAACTCGAGAATCAAGTAACAAATCAAAAGCTCTTGAACTTTTAGAGAAGAAAGCTGAAGAAACAAAGTCTAATAAAAAGCCAAAAAACGTACTTGAATTAGAATCTAAAAAGGAGAAAATTTTGAGTGATACAACCACCCCATCTACCATACGAGTGAAAAGATCTGGTAGCTTGGATTCTGTTCACGATAAGTTGTCAACAAAGCGTAAGAATTTGCCAAGAGATATGGATCAACAGCAAAATCAAAGTAAGTCTTACAGAAGTGCTTTGTCACCTCAGAAACTGTCGGGTGCAAGGAAGAGAAACAAACAGTCAGAGTATGATATTTCCTCTACTCTTGAGGATCATGTTCCTCGGGAAGGGAGTCGAGTGGATGATGAAGAGTTAACGTTGCACAAAAAGAATGACTACTATGACACGCGGAAAGACACAGCTGAAAGAGATCATCAGCAGATGATTCATCACAAACCAAGAGAGGGTAGGTTATCAAATGCGTTTTAGCACAAATGATTGTGATCCTCATTTTTGACGAGTTATCAAGTATATATAGTTCTTAGAGATTATCGGTATATTTATCATATAACAGAACAGGAATTAGACATTCGTTTGAGCATGTATAGGGGATATAAAGACTTATTGGTTTTTATTTAAGACACCTAAATTTTTATGTGATGAAAATAGGAAGAAACTGACATAAAAGACAAGATCTCCCGTCATATTTGGGTCGAGTGTGAGAGGATTAAATTCTGTTTTAAAATAAGCGAACTAGTGCTGACGTCATTGTTACAATCTTCCTTATTACCATACAACGCTATGGCGTCATAGTTACAATCTTCCTTATTACCATACAACTGTATGGCGTCATAGTTACAATCTTCCTTATTACCATACAACGCTATGGCGTCATAATTGCAATCTTCCTTATTACCATACAACTGTATGGCGTCATAGTTACAATCTTCCTTATTACCATACAACTCTATGGCGTCGTAGTTACAATCTTCCTTATTACCATACAACGCTATGATGTAACAAATGGATACACATAAATTGGATTTGAGCCTAAACAAGAGAAGGCTTATCAAGAGAACAAAGTAGTTGTAGTCTACAGGGATATCGCAGTTACAAAATACTTAAAAATGTTAAAAAGTCATTAATTCTTTTTAAGTCTCCACTACATCATCGCTTATATTTTCTGGTGATTTTTCAGAACTTTGGATTTAAAACCTTCTTAGAAACTGGTGCACGAACAGTTTTATGAGGCAGAGTCTATAAACAAAAACTCTCCTATTAACTTCACTTCATTCTGTAACCTTATTAGAAACTGGGTTGTTTTGTAATCATGGTCCGACTATACGTAACATTTGTTCAAACTCTTCTTCTTATACTGTAGGACTGCAATCAGCATCGACACCGAAGAGAGGTCCATTGAAAGCCAGTCGTGGAGTCGAGGAGATGACAAAATCACCCCAGCTGAGAGAAACTCTTACACCTCAAACTCGTGCAGAGAAAGATTCGGCTTATGTAAACAGACTGCTTTCCTCCAAACGCTCCTCGTCTATGACAAACTTGAGATCAAACAATGCAGGATATGATGACAGTGACGAAGATACTGTGCAGCGCAACAACAGTCTTGACACTGAGGCTATTCGACAAGCAGTCTTCCAGGGATGGTTGTCGCAAAAGAATGACAACTTAAAACAAAAGTTATCGATTAAAGCGCTTGAAAAGAAAAGGAAAGAAGAAAAGGAAATCGAGGAACTACAAAAGAAAAAAGAGGTATAAACAAAGCTAATTTTTGGTCTTTCGATGTCAAATCTGTTGATTTTTATTTTTTGATGAGGTAGTCGGGCTCAATGCTTGATATGGGTGACCTGAGTTCAAATTCTGCTCGAACCACTCAATGTCCCACCAATACGCCTTAAGAAAAAAAGGGCGGAAAAATGACGCCTCGCTTAGAAAGCCGTCGTCTGGTTAGCCCAGTTGGTAAGTCGCCAGTCTGCTGTGCGGGAGGCTCGAGTTCGATTCCCGGCCGAACCAACACTCAGGGTCTTAAAATATTTGAGGAGTAGTTGCTGCCTTTGCTCTAACATCTGCTAATGGTTAGGCCTTCGCGTCTTCTCGGATAAGGACGTTAAACCGTAGGTGTCCAGAGAGCCATCCTGTGTAAGAAAACTCCTTGTGGCGTTAACATGTTTTCCCTCTTAAAATGCCTATGAAGCGAAAACAGTTTTTGGTTGTCTGAAAGATCATGATAAGAAAGACAAACAGGCAAAATTTCAGAGAGTTAAGATAAATTATAGAGATGGTACGCGTTTGGGAAGATTTGAGCTCTGTGGCTATTCGTTAAGATGCAAATTTGCAAATGTTACGCGTCATTTTGTTTGCTTCAGTACATAGAATATGTGAGAGATTAAGTAAAAAAGCAAACTTATACAAGTTAAAATAGTTTAAACCTGATAAAAAATTTTCCAGATAAAGATAAAATCATTTCTTGTAACAGCTTGAGTTTGAATTCCGTGCTGTGAATCAATATTGAGATATGAGCAAAACTTGCTATTTTCTCTCATGTCGCTTTTGAAGTTTGCAAACAAAACTACATCGCACAAACGGGAAACCTGAAACCTTGAATGCATAATGAGCTAGCCAATCATCAGCGTAAAACCTGCAAATTTGGGCAGCTCTATCTCGGAGGCATTTTATTCAACTTCTTTGAAACTTTCTGCACTTAGTACTTTTGTATTGATCTGTTTAGAAATGTAAAAACTGGTTTCGCTTCATAGGCACGTTAAAAGAAAGTGTATTTGTTTATTTATTTATTTATTTATTTATTTATTTATTTATTTATTTATTTATTTATTTATTTATTTATTTCAAAGCCGTGCAGACTCGTGAGATAAATGGAAGTGACTATGGAAAACGACAGAAATAAATTGTAACTCTCTTACCGTTTTGATAATCTTTAAAGAATTTTAAATCCGCTTGCTTTTAATTTACCAAAAGTTAGAACCTTCAGTTAGAGTTTGTAAAACGGCTTTGAAGTTTGAAAACACTGTCTTAAATACACTAAAAGTGCTTCCTAAAGTTGCGCGAAATATTTTATTAGCATGTTCAAAGTCTGTGCAGTTGGTCATATGATTAAACGCTTAATTTTCTGTTAGGCCCTCCTACTCAGCTTGTAAGTACAAATTATTTTATCAAAAATAATATTTCTTCCTGATCTTGATCGCTTAATGATTACCAAAACCTGTTAGAGAATATTTAGATGTAATTAGCCGATACCAAAACGAGCAGGGGACGGGGAACGAATAATTAAAATCGATTAAATCGAAAAATGAGGCCCGCCATCAGAAAGAGCAGCTAAACAGTAGTAAGTTTACGCTTTTCCCTCCAATCCATACAAAACTCTCATATTTTAGCTAGTTTTTAAAAGTGTACCATGCCTTTGCGTTTAAACCAATGACTTTCAGATTTGGTAAACTTACTAATGTTTAGCTGTCAGTTTCAGATGGCGGGCCTCATTTTTCGATTCAATCGATTTTGATTATTCGTTTCCAGTCCCCTGCTCGTTTGGGTATCGGCTAATATATCAAACACAAGAGATAGTGTTTCATCACATTTCCAAACACTGAGACTCGCGGCGGAGTATTTTTGACGAAATTCGAGGTGTTTGGAAATGTGATGAAACACTTTTTGAGTGTTTGATATATCTTCTCAATCGAAACTAAAACTAAGGAGTAAACGAGGAAATAAAATCGTAAAAATATATGCTAATTAAGATCACATTACCAAAGCGTGGTCACGGTTATGATTTCTTTTGTTTTATCTTGATGAATTATTAATGATTTTGAGAACTAGATGTGAAACAACAGAATAAATGGAAATAGTTTATAATTTTAACGTCATTTTATTTTGTTTGATAGGCAAAAAGAGCGTTTCAAACATGGAGCGAACGAAAGACAGAAACTTTAAAGGAAAAACAAAAACGCCTAAAAGAAGAAAAGAAGAAAGAAGGAGAAATTGAATTGGAGAAGGAAATCAAGAGGCGGGATGCCCAAAAGTATTTTGATTCGTGGAAAGCAAAAAAAGACAACCAACTCAAAGAACAGCATAAGAAAAAGACGGAAGAGCGAAAAAACAAAAAGAAGTTGGAAGAAGAGAAAGATGAGAAAAGAAAAAGCGCAATTAATCTATTTGAAAACTGGTATGTTTATTTTATAGTTTAAATGCATTCTCAAGTTTGTATAATTTATTTCTCAGCCCTAAACTTGAAGTGATAGTTTTTAATTTTGATACTAAAAAGTTTCTTCTTTTTTCGCATGACATTATAGGTATCTATGCACCAGCGCTGGGTTGTTCAAAGGCTGATTAACTTTAGCCAAGAGTTGAACAAATTCAAGCAGTAATTTCTTCTCTCAGAAAAGGTTTACGGTTCTAATAAAACACAGCTTAATCCGTCTTCATATGTTGAAATCAAGAATATGGGCTAACAATTTAACCCCCTGTGACGTTGTACTTTGATAAATTTGGCCTTTGTACAAAATAAACTTGCTCGTTGAAAATTTTCAAATGTATCAGCAGGTCCGTTTAACGCTTAATTAATTAATTATCGACATAAGAAGTGTTACGGACGTTTCGAATGTTACCGTAGTTATTCGTCAAAGCAGCAGAAATTTTACAGTCGTAAAAAGTGAGCTGAGATTGATTTATAATTAGATAACAACTTTTCTTTTCCGCGTTATTTTGCCGGCATCTATTCATTTCTCTATAACCCCAAATTGCTTTCTTTCTAAAGCCGGAATGTCCCGGGATATTTAAATAATGCTTGTTTGTGTAATCGCTGTTAAGTAATTGTTATTTCGGATATTAAAGGAAAACGCGAAAAGATGAAGAAATAAAAAAGGAATTGAGAGAAAAAAGGAAAAAAGAACAAGAACAAGAGTTGGTAAAGGAGGATGAGTCATATGAACGAACCATTAAATCTGCTGAAGAATATGAGAGCTGGGTAAAACGAAAAGGGAAACCACGCAGAATTCCATCGTCGCCAAACTTAACGCAAAGGTAATACCCATGTAATGTGATAAGCATTAAATTACGTTTTATAGACTGTAATAAACACGTAATTTATAATGGCAGTTAACCCTAGTGGTGTGATTTTAGCACAGAAAAGCACTGCACGAAGTTCAAGTACCAAAAATGAAGCCACCTTTAATTCAACTTTATACCGGATACTTATTTTTTGCAGTTATCTACAGTAATTTCCATTAAAAAGAGATAAATAACAAATGTCCATGTTTTTTTTCTGAACTAACTGGCTGATGTAACATTTTCTGTTTTGTGATTGGCTAGCCTGCGTAGCAGACGCAAGGAGATTGGGGAGAGGTGGAAAGAATTTGGGGGGAGACTAATTCCCTCCACCTCTTCCCAATCCCCTTGTGTCTGCTAAGCAGGCTAGTGATTGGCAGGAAAAACATTTCTGCTCAACTTAGCATGGCTGAATAACATATTTTGTTTTGTGATTGGCTATTCAGTATAACATTTTCTGCTGTGTTGATATAGACAATGTAATTACAGAAAAGACAAGCAAATTGCAATTTTGTTCATATAGTTATTTCAGTACCTTTTTCCAAGTGCTACTTGTAAGAAACGAGAACAATTAGAACTGAAAGAATCAAACTTTTCTGCAATATTCAAAATATGCAATAAGAACCTCGTCTAACTGTTAAGTGTTACGTTTTCATTCAGAGCGTGGTGCCCCAACAGTCGAAACACAGGAAACTGCATTCCAGGTTCTGTAGTGCCAGTTGTGCAGGCTCCGTCTCCCAATAGATCAAGAACGTTGTCCGGTTCAGAAAGATTAAAGACAATAAAGGTACGTTCGATTGTATGATGTTTCTTTTGCATAATTAGAGACATCATTATCAGGCACGATAATCTATTGGATCAGTAGCATTTATCTTAGAAATACAAACAGAACAAATAACTACTAACTTCTGACCTATATTCTCGAACCAACAATACTTATAAAATATTCTTAGCCCATGACGGGATTTGAACCCTCGACCTTCCGAACACCGGGCGGACGCTCTATCCACTGAGCTACAAGGACTCTTAGGAGAGCGAGGTCATTTGTTACGTTCTTGTAGACTTATGATTATTTACAGAAATAATAACAATTATATTTGGAAGATGTCCCAATTTCATATCGAAATGCCGAAACTAAAGAAAATCACAAGCATTTTTGAGGAGTCTTCTTCCTTTACGAGGAAAAGTTTTCTTATTCCTTTTTTGGATTTGGGCAAACTACCATTCAAAGTGGTATTGGTCCATTTCGTTGTTTAAAATACATATTTAGAGTTTTAGAGTTGTTTTTTTAGGCTGGAACAATCATCAAGGAATTCAAACATCGAATATATGGTGCTCAGTGTTAATGGTTTTCCTTTTGTGTGAATTAAATCCTCTTAGTTAATTCTTTCGACTAATGTTAACTTCAAAATAGAAATAAGAGCAATTAATAACCCAGATTGCTTGTAGCATTTATGAAATCCGTTTCAAGCAGTTTGTGTACACAGTTAGGAGGGCATTTCTTTCTCGAAATGTTTGGCTAACCAAATTGAGGACGAATTGTTGTATTCATTTGATGTGGTGCAATGGTTTTTCTTTTCTTGTCGTCTTCTTTAACGCCTTTGCTTTGTCTAACAGTTACATTTTCTAAAATATTCCTCTGAGCATCAGTGACTGAGGATAAAGCTCAGTAAACCAAGTCTTGATCTATCATTTGGGTTCGTCTGCAGATGTACAGTATTCGTTAGAGACTCTGAGCTGATCCAGTGAAGCAGTGAAGGTCTGATTACCGCCAGCCACAGCACGTCGTACATTTTCATTGTCAGAGGTTATAGTCCATACTTGGATCATTTAACAACAAAGGATAAATTTTGATGATCTAATAATTTTTATGGCAATATGAGTAGGTATTAATAGTAAAAAGATATCTTCAGGAGACAATATATCATTTATAGGCTAACAAAATAGCAACGATGTAAAATTTATTTAAGAAAGAAATAAAAAACAACAAACTGTCGTTACACTGTTTATATGCTCGTTCAAAAAGGTCTTCAGGTATTTTGATAGTTTTTAATTGTGCGATAAATTTCTTTTTATCAGAAAATCAGTCGAATTATGGGAATATCCCGATAGAAAGTGATCCGACTGCAGTATCATTAAATAAAAACCATAATCATTTACAATATTTTTTACTGATAAAACAATGCAGTTGTATTGTCAGTTTTTCAACAGATTTTGTCTTCGAAATTTTGATTTCTTCATAAATTAGTTACTGTTCTTGGTGATAAACAGTTTTGTTTGTTTTTAAAAGTTTTCCTAAGAATTTCCCCTGTCCCCTTGTCATCGTGGCTAAAAGATCTCGTGCTGGTCTGCTTTTGATGTCTTCAACGCAAGCATGAAACAAAAGCGTCCTTTGACTTTAAAAAAAAACTGTGAATGGCATACTCTAAATTTGTTCCGTAAAAAGAAAATATTTCAAATTTTGAGCCCAAATTTCATTTTTTAGAGCGACTAAAACACCCACTAACTTTAGTGGGTGTCTCGACAACTTGAACCTTACTGGGTAAAGAAGACAGCTTTTTACTAATAATTAAAAATGAAACAGAAACGGATGATGTCGGAAGACGTGAACAATTGCAATAATTTTAACAAGCCAACAACCCGCTGGAAAAGCAGCAACGAGTTTCAAAAACGTTAGCCGTATTCAACAAGACAAAAGCAACAAGTATAAACAAGCTACGGCACAGCAAAACCAAACTCGATGAGTTCAGTTGCTCTTGGCCTCATAAAGGAGCCTTGCAAGTCCTCCAAAGGGCCAGTACACCGTTATCCCAAGTTACCTGACAGGTGCTTTAGGAGGTATGCTCAGGGGAGAAGCTTTAACAACTCCTCATATCAGTAAATTTTGCCACACATGAATTTAATGTACAATCACGATGTGTCAATATGCCGACATGCCAGTTATTTGGCTTTGTTATTTTAAAAAGTGACCAAAACAGCTTTTAGTTTTAAATTATCCCTGGTTTAAAGTCATGCTTGCTTAAAGTTTTGATAACTTTTTGCCGACAATCGTATGTTTGTCATGTCGCATCATGAAACGGCGCCATCTTGTTCAGAGACCAACGTCGTTGTCTTGCATTTCTTCAGTTTTTAATTCTTGTTAAACAGCTGAGTTGTCAGTACTTAAAACTCTGAACATCGTCATCTCAAAACCTTTACAAATTTTATATAATCTTTCATTTGCTTCAGGTATTGTCCTAGATGCCTTTAAAATTGCTCGTGTAATACCAATTTTCAAATCTGGTTCACATTTTTCTGTTTCCAATTTCAGACCCATTTCCCTATTATCAATTTTTAATCAGATACTTGAGCGCCTTATGTATAACAGACTTGTTAAATTCTTGGATAAGTATTATTTGTTATATACTGGTCAATTTGGATTTTGTGCAGGTCATTCAACATGCACTTCTATTGATCATAGACAAAATACAAAGAGCAATTCGAGATGGCCTCTACTCTTGTGGTATTTTTTAGATCTAAGTAAAGCTTTTGATACTGTTGATCATGATACTCTACTTACTAAACTGCACTCATATGGTATTCGTGGAATTGTACATAATTGGTTCGTGTCATACTTATCTAACAGGCAGCAATTTGTTTCTTTAGGCCATGTTTCCTCTTCATATCAACCAGTTTCTTGTGGAGTACCACAGGGGTCAGTTTTGGGCCCCCTTCTATTTCTCTTGTATATAAATGATTTTAATAACTGCTCCAGGCTATTTGATATTCATTTGTTTGCTGATGATGCCAACTTACTTCTTACTGACCCCTCTTTGGAGTCTTTACAAGTTAATATAAATTCTGAGCTTGACAAGGTAAATCTCTGGTTGTGTGCAAACAAATTATCATTAAATATAGATAAAACAAATTTTGTGATATTTCATCCTCCCCAAAAGAAGATACCAAATTCAATATCTATTAAAATAAACAAAAGACCTATTAAACAAAAATCTAACATCAAATACCTTGGAGTAGTTGTGGACTCTCACCTTAACTGGAAAGAGCATATAAGTCAATTATCTCAGAAAATATCTAGAGGAATTGGAATCCTGTCTAAATTGCGTCACTATGTTCCTCAGAAAATTCTCGTGCAACTTTACTATTCCTTGATATATCCGTTTCTAATTTATGGTATTTTAGTCTGGGGCAATACCTACAAGACAACCTTGAAACCACTAGTCTTACTTCAGAAGAGAGCTGTGCGAATAATTACGTTTTCTCCATTTATAGCACATACCAGTCCTATTTTTAAACAGCTGTATATTTTAAAATTTGGGGACATCATCTATCTCTGTAATTCTATTTTTATGTACAAATTTAAGTTCAATCTTCTACCTTCCCTTTTTGATAACTTTTTTTCTAGCATCAAAACGAGGCACAATTATACTACCAGGCTGGCCTCAAGATCAAGTTATTCTCTGCCTTCAGCTCGTACAAATTATGGAAAATTCAATATCCGTTTCCAAGGGGCCATGATCTGGAATAACATCAATGAATCCTTTAAATCTCTTAAGTAAATTTAAGTCTTCTATGAAAGAAAATATCTTAAATTCTTAAATTCATATTAATTGTTTCAGTTTTATGCTCTAAATGATTGTTTTCCAGTATTTTCTCATCTTCTAGTTTTTCTGCTTCTCCCAAAAGAATATTCCAGTCAGAAACAGTTGTTGGTAAAATAATGAAATTAATTGGAGGATCGCAGTTGAAAAGTAAAGTAAAAATCAGATCAAGAGTTAGAGAAAGTTTCTGGTTAGACAACAAGCTAGCGTGTTGCAGAAAGCGCAAGCCACCCATAAAATGCACGATTCTTGTGTTTTTCCCATTTCCCTCCGATTAAAAGTTTCTACGAGATTATAAATTCCGTCTTCATCCTGTTCTTTTTTGTTTTTTTTCCTTGTAAATCTTGCCTTCGTGCCTCATAGTAAGTGGCCTTTCTGTTTAGCTTGTGCTTTTTTTTCGTCGATTTCGTTTTTACCTTTGTCAACATCCGCTTGAAGTTTGCAATTGACTATACGACATTTCGCTAACTCACTAATGAGTTTCAGATTTTCTTCTGTTAATTTTTCTAACCTTTCCTTGGCTTTTCTCAAATCTTCAAAAATCAGCTTCTTCGTATGCATCGAGTGACTGAAGATTTCTGTGGCCCGTCACTTTCACAATATCTGATCTCTCAAGGTGGGCCTTCTTGAGTTTGCTTAACATGGTTTTTCGGACACTGTGGTTTGAAAAACACTTTTCGCTACACTCCAGACTTGTTCCTTGGATTATGCATTTCATCATCGAGTTAATCTTGTTAACCCCCATTCGTTGGATTTTATACCACACTTGTTCGTCGATTTTTCGGTTGGCTTTAATGGAGAGGCTTTAATGGAGAGATAGAAAGGACCTGTAAGCTGCATATCTACAGGCCTTCGGCTGATGTTCTCTTTGAAGAATAGGACAGGGTATCTATTGGTTCCAGTAGCAAACATTCTTGACTGAAATGACCTTTGCTTTGCGTTCAAACCGCATTGTCTGATCTTCGTTGGTCCTTCTGTGAACTCCACAAACTCGACACCGTCTTTGCCTTTACATATCTGGAAGTCTTCCATTCTCATACTATGGTGTTCTTGCTCCCTCTTAGGCCAAAGTGCTGGGTAAGTAGCCACCACATAGTGTTAATGAGCGTTTCTGGGTTACCAGACCCAAGATTTCTGTTCTCCCATAGCTCCTCTTCTTCTTCATTCGTAACTTGACGTGATTTATTTGGGCACTTTCCGTGGCTGGCTAGACGAAGTTGTTTTGTTTTGCCTTCGAGTACTTGTTTTGAGGAGGTAAACTCCCTTTCCCTGACGATAGAGTAGGCATAACCATTTTCTTTTAAATGGCGGTCGAGGGATGTCATAATTATTTTTAAACACTCTGGCTCGTAGTCTTCCCCTTCCTTGGTCCTGACTTCAGTGTAAAACCTTTCGAGTAGGTTGTTCAGTTCTGGCTTGTAATGCTCAATATCCCTCGCAACTTCTTTTTCTTCACACCATTTTTTCCACACTCTAAGCAAAAATTCTGTACTTTTTCTGGTATTCTCATTTTTGGCCGAGTTTTTTAATGACTCGATAGTATTTTGAGTGGCCGGCAAAAATCTGCTCTGCACACTGGCCATTTTTGCAGCTTTAAGCTTCAAGTAATGCGCTACCAAAACAAAAGATTTAATTGGTTCTTGCTCAACTCCATTGTTTATTAGCCAATCAAAATCGATAATTCTTTGAGTAAATTGCACTGAATTAACTATTTTTGCACTGAATTAACTCTTTTTTTCACTCTGTTTATTAAAAACAGCACTGCTCGCAGCCAATCAGAATCAAGAAATTTTGATATGTGTATTATTACTCCAGGGAAGCACAACTACAAAGTTTGCACTCTACAAACGAACTTGCAAATTTAACTCATTTTCGCTCAGGTCGATACTTTTTACTAAACTGCTGAGTCGGCCTTTTCTTTGCCGAAGACATTAGATGATGAAAAACAAATTATAAATAAACTTTTCAACATTTTAAAACTAACTTCAACATAAACAAACGGTTGATTTGAATGCAACTTTATTATTTTCATATATGGCGCAAAGCAGAGATTTAACCTTCTTACCATGGATAATAATTTATTTGTTCGTATGGCCGCTTTGTGGACACGCATTTTCAAAACGTCATTCGGGAAATCAAGACAACCGAAATTTGCCAAGCGGCCATGAACCATAACTTCTGATTTGTTCAAGGTCACTACTGTGAGGTTTCTTTGTCACTGTTGGGGACAAATGCATGCCAGCACAAATCTGTGATAAACCAGCTTGGCCAAGCTGGTGAGCCACTAGCACAGATCTGTGGTTTAGCTCATGCGCTCCATCACTCTTCCTACCATACGCTTGCTACTTGGCAGAGGAGTTTCACTTTTGCACACTGAACATTTTAGAAACAAAGATTTGGCCAGCCCTTCTCTCATTGTTTTTGTGAAAGAGTTGAAGCTTCTAACCTCTTTTCCGACAAGAAATACAAACTGCAGCGGTTGAAATACAATCGTTTAGCAACACAGCATCTTGTAGCTTGAATCCATGTGCTTTCTCAACTGAAGCTGTTGGACCATGTCCAACATTTCTTGTCATTTGTTGTGTCATGATTCCTTCCTCAGTTTCAATTTTGAAGCTTTCTTAATGAGACATTTTCACTTGTAGGTGTCGAAGAATAACTATCACCTATCAGCGCCTTTGAATTATTTTGGGATGGGCCTGGAACTTGCCTATCGATTGCTGTGGTTGTGCTGGCTTCCTTTTCCCTTTTTTCTTCTCCTTTTAACTGATCTAAATTTCCTTTTTTTATTAAAAACCATCTTTTAGTTAAAAAAGAAGTAAAATTCTCTATGAAACACACTAAAAAATTCGCAATAGGACTTCACTCAAAAGACACCATTTTGAAACGAAGCTGAATAAATTAGTGCAGTTGGTTTCAGGGGCATGAAAGGAGTAAAATTAGACAGGATTTAAGCAGATGCAGTTCCTAGAATTTTTGGACCATCTTTTTGGAGGAGTTGAGTCAAAACGAACTGTGCAAATGCCATAGGAACCAAAATAAACCATTGCTATGAAAAGATAAAGGATTCGCTATAAATTAATTGCTCATTGCTGGCGGGTAATTCAAAAATTTGAAAAAATAAAAGCAGAAATTGAAACATCAATATATAGAAAGCTCTAAGACGTTAATTCTATTTTTTTAAATCATTTTTTGTTTTTTCCCCTAAAGTTACGATTAACTACTTCCTTAAGTCTTTACTGAAGCATCGAAACTCTACAATGTCTTATCAAAACTTTGTTTTTTATTTTGATCGAACTGTTGTGTAAAAAAATATGCATCTTGTGAAGTAAGGGCCATTTCTTTATATGGTGGCTCCCATAGGAGCCAGTTGAGATTTAAAATATATCAGTAACATGAAGCTCTTCCCTCACTTTCAATAACCTTTGGGGTTGTTGAGGTGGTCTATATAGGCCATTTGATAAACTGTGAAAAAAAATTGGAAATTATGTGGCAATCCCGTCATCATGGGTCAAATTACGCGATTTTTTAAAGGTTATTTTAAGCTATTCTAAATAGAGACAAATTATCTTCTGCACTCTTACAAAGATAATCTGCTCAAAAACTGTATTGCTGTTCATGTCTAGATTTTAAATGTTGTCATAATATTTGCTTTAAAAAACTCTACAAATATGTCCATATACTAGTAGTTTTATTAGGTAGGTTTGTTTACTTGTTTGAATTTCATTGATTAAATCATCATGAACAAGTCATCTTCAAATTCTTTTAACTCGTTGATCAGAGGAGGGCTTTTTTCTGATTTGAAGGCGTATGTGTCCTTAGTGGTCATACAAGAGTTAAGAAAGAATCACACTTTCCAGCTCATTCTACGTAGAATATTGCCCGGAGGCCCGGTTAGTCCAATCGTTGCCAATCTTTGTATGGAGGGTATTGAAGAATCAGCCATATCATCCATGAGAGTTCCCTCCAAAATCTTAAACGATATGTTAATGATAGTTTTGTCATCATTAAGAAGAATTGTGTATCTTAATTCCACGACAAATTAAATTCCATAGACGCCATGATTTATTTTACTATGGAAAAAGAAAAGGATCAACAAATCTCTTTTTTAGATATAGTACAGCGGATATGTGAAAGAAGTGTGCACTTTTACCTAAAAGCATGAAACTTTGCACAGTTAACAACCATCCCATAGCATTTATTTTTAGATGTGGAGCCACCTCAGATTTGACCTGTGACGTCACTAAAACGATAATGACGTCATATAGTAAAAAATGGCCGAGAAACATTAAATGTTATTGCTAAAATGGTCGAGAAAGCATTCTGTATGATTGGAAAAGCTGCAAATATCTTAATAAAGTACAAAATAACACAACCGTATACTTTTGGATTATAGTGGGACCTTGACCTTTGACATTGATTGACATTTTAATAAAAAGTACCTATCGTTCCGATTTCTCATTTAAATGTAAAAGAAAATCTATATGGGGGTAAAAGCTTAAAATCGTCTCATTACTAAATAACAAAACACAACTGGCCTATTGTTTTGGGCTTTGACCTTTGACCTTGGGGTATTTATTAACATTATCAAGCTTACAAAGCCTGTAGTACAACTCCTAAAGTTACTTTTTATCTAAGACTATTAAACTTTCGACCGTTAACATAACACACATAACAAACATAACATAACAGATAAACATGGCTGCATGATTTGAAGTTATCTTATATACTTTGACCTTGATTGTGCCTATTAGGTAGTAAACCGTTAGAATGAGCATTAAATTATTTAGAGTCAGTGTACTGTCAGTGTTTCATTTGACAATGAATATTCCTCTCGACATCTATAACTGAAGTGTCAACAGTTTCCCGAACATGAGCAAAGGGCAGTACACTTCAGTGCTGCCTTAATTGACACACTTGCATCGCCCTGTGCAACCCTTTATACAACCGCAGCGTATCAATTCAGCACAAGAAACCGAAGCTTCGGGAAGGGTTTTCCACAGCGGTTCCCACCCTTCACTGCCTTGTTTCCAGCCCCAGTTGGAAGGACAAGGTAATTGAGGAGTGAGAATCAAAGCCTGGTTCCAGATGTTGGCTTGATAACAGCCCCGTTTGATATGCTGTACTAGCGCTGCCTGGGTTGGTGGTATGTTCTCAATACCTCGTGACTTCTGTGCAAACAAGTGTTTTCGGGCATCATTGACTCTCGTCAGACCACTTGTACGTTCGTAAAGAAGTACTACAAACCTTTCCAATACAGACAGAACTGCATCGTTAATCTCACTAGGCATCATCATGACTGCTTCAAAGGCGTTAGTAACTTCTGGGAATCTTAACCATGTGTCCCAGGCAGTTTTC
>JANCMA020334534.1:0-11756 GCA_024336925.2 Zoanthus solanderi | reverse complement strand
GTCTATTGATTATGTTTGTAACCGCCGTTTGCTTTCTTTTTCTTTTAAAACTAAAATGGCCGAAGAACAAAAATATTGATGATGTTATTTTGTTTATGCTATATGGAAACATCTGTTTTGTTTCCCTCGATTCTTGGGAATCAGTCATTAAGTGTATATTGTTAATCAAAATATTCACTGACAAATCATTTTTTCTTCTTGTTGCCTATAAGGTCTATGGTCCTGAAAAACACGGTGCAAAGGGCGTCCTTACTTTCCCTGATCCCAGTTTAGGAGGTAAATTCTTCAACAATACTTACCCGGATGGTCAATGGCTACCATCGGATAGTGTGCGTGAGGGAAGCGTTTATAGCAATGGACACGAAGGAGACCCATTGACTCCCGGGATTCCGTCACTAGATGGAATGTACCGTTTGCCGTACAACAAGAGTCGGATGCCCCGCATCCCATCACAACCGATTTCATACGGAGATGCATTGAAGTTGCTTCATCAGTTATCGGGTACAATTTAGCTTCAATATCATAATAAAAGCTAATAATAGTAATCCTGATATTAACAATAAGTCCTAGATTCGTCCTATGATTGTCAAGAGAGACGAACAGAGTCTCGCAGAGGAGGTCTTGCATGGCGGTGCCTTTGTGATCTCAGGTTTTACTGTTTCACAAACTAAACACAGCCTCTTTTTGTCAGGTTACGCCAGGCTTCCCTATCTAAAGGTAGGTTGAACCAGGAGGTCAGGTCATGCCCAAATGCCTTCAGGTTCTCCTTGATACAATCTTCTCATCATTTCTTTGAGCGACCTCTGCTCCTCTTGCCTTCTGTCAGCTCAACAAACAGCAGATGTTACAATTGCTTGTTGAAACACGTGGCACAGGATTTTTAATTTTTTTCAATATTTAAAAATATTGAAGCAAAGTAAAAAGCTTAATGCGAAACTGTGCAATGATATAACCGCTAGGACAACGAACACGATTTAATTTAATTTTGCCGCATTACTGAGATATTGCTTCGTTAACAAATTTCCATATATTTTTTTTGTGTTCCCATTTTCCCTGTTAACTATGTCACCGTGATACTGCAACAAAGCTAATTTAAGTTCGTAATTGTCCAATCATGTTGCTAATATCCAGCACTAGACAGCGAACGCTTTCCGTCACATAATTAATCAGTGCAGAACACTCTAGTGGATTTTCAGCAAATTTTGAAATTATTTTTATTTTTACCCGTCTCAAAACCTATTAGCAAAACTTTGTTCCTTTCTTTGTGCTCGCCAAAATGGCTTCTTGGTAAACGCGAGCTGCGACATTTCGACTTGCGCCTCAAAATGAACTAAAATTTGTGTGTATCACGAACTCTGGTAGCCAATCTGAGCTCGTGAAAATGAATATCGGTTACTTTGATAATCACTAATAGTTATTATTATCTATACTGCTTTTGGGTTTTTTTTTTCTAGGGGTGATAGCACCTAAAGAAATGCGGGGAGGCATCAATTTCACGTTTAGAGTAGGACCTGGTTTTATGAGAAATGGTACCAAACTAAAGCTTAAAGTCAGTAACTATTTGAAACAGGAGACCATCTACAATGTAATTGGAACAATCAAAGGAAATGTTGAGCCTGATCGAGTTATTCTTATAGGAAACCATAGAGATTCATGGGTATTTGGGGCGGTTGACGCTTCTAGCGGTACTTCCGTGACAACTGAGATTGCAAGGGGTTTGAGTGTACTGCTAAAACAAGGTTGGCGACCGCGGCGAACCATTAAAATCTGCAGTTGGGGAGGTGAGGAGTTTAATCTGATTGGCTCAACCGAGTGGGTGGAACAAAACCAAAAACTATTAACGGAGAGAGGAGTGGCATATATCAATTTGGATATTGCGGTTGGTGGTAACTATGTCATGAGGGCGCGCACTAGTCCTTTGTTTAAGGAAATCACTTATTCTTGGGCACAAAAGGTTAAAGATCCGAATGCACACGGTAGCAAAGAAACGATCTACGATTTGTGGTTAGAAAGAAGTCCATCTTTAGACAGTGAAAAACCTAAGATCTACAACTTGTTCGCAAGCAGTGACTATGCTTTCTTTTATAACTATATCGGCTTACCATGCGGAGATTACGGCTATTGGTTTGGTTACGAAAACTCTTCGTACTTATATCCTGTCTATCACTCTCAGTCGGACACATTTGATTGGATGAAGAGATTTGTTGATCCAGAGTTTGCATTTCACAAACTTATGGCTCAATTTGCTGGTGGTATGTTATTGGAATTCGCTGATTCCGCCATCCTTCCACTAAGTGTTTCATATTTCGCTCGTGCTCTCAATTCATCTTTTCACATCCTAAAATCCTTGAAAAAATTCAAGCAACATGGAATTTCCCTTGATCTGCTGGAAGAGGCTATTGAAAAATTCACCAATTCTTCAACGGAGTTCGAAAATTTTAAATCCAAACTCACAGGAAAAGAAAGATTTTCTGTCCTTCGTCGGTTAAATGATCAAATGAGTCAGCTAGAGAAGGCATTTGTCTATCCATATGGTTTACCTGGAAAACCATTTTCTCGCCATGTTGCATTTAGTTATGGCGGCTTTCAAAACCTCAAGCCTGGAGTTGCTTCTTTTCCTGGAATAACTGAGGCAGTGTTCCGTGCATCAAAATCAGGAGACTGGGCAGAGGTAGACCATCAAGTATCGATAGCAGTAAATGCAGTTTTGTCCGGAAAGGAGGTTTTGGAACTATATTAACCCTTTCTGTCCGATCCCATGTAGTTTTCATCATCCAACTTCTCCTTACATAACATACAAAATAAGACACTTTTTTTAGGTCATGAGAAAATGAGAATTGATCAAACAAAGCACACTACTAAGGATTTAAAGTAAAATTATCTCAAGCTTGTTCAATGACAAGTATGGGCTCAAGTTGGGAGAATTTAACAATTCAACTGGGGCTGAAAGGGTGAAGAAACTGAAATTGAAGAGTAGTGAAAGTTATTGAATTAATCTAAAGACATGGTTTGAGCATAAAGAGCTTTATCTGAGCAAGTTTTCTATCCCTTTTCTAAAACAATCAACCAAAAATTTACAAAATCAATAAGGTGAAACAAGAAAGGATGAAGTAAGAGTGTGAATCCTCCAAATAGTTCTTATATTCCTAGGGTAATCTCTCTTAAGTTATTTTTAGACTTGGTACCCAGCTCTTCCGCGGATGATTTTCACTCGTTGGGTGGATGTTTTTGTGGAATAGATGAGGAGAAATAGTCGAGCTCGTCGACAAAACAAAATTCATTCAGCTCTTTAAAACCTTTTTCGTCTGTGGAATCACCTATCACTCAGTTTATGTGTTGAGGTTGACCATTGAAGTAAACTTGTACAGATTCAATGGTAAACGATCCAACGACTTCGTTTTGATGCACAATTACAACATTAAAACTGCGCATGCCCATTTAATGAAATGACACTAATGCCATTACATTCCGGTTAGTCTCAATATAGTAAGGATTACGGAACAGAGCCGCTTAAATCTTCCTTAAATATTTTGAAGCTACACTGGTAAGGCGGATTGCTGTTGCCTGTTGGCCGATGTCGGTGACTAAAACGAAGACTTTCCTTCGGCAATGTACGGAAATATGACCGATTTTTAGGTCTCGAATAAGACTGCTTCAGATCCCATAGCAGTTGACCGGACAAAATTAAGTTTGATTTAGCTGCAGGAATATATCTGTCTATTGTTAATGATATTCAAAATCATTGTATTTTACACGAGATCTTAGGTGTTATCTTCTCCACCCCGCGGAATAATTAAATTCATTTTTTTGTTTGGTCAATTTTTGTTTTATACAAGCGAATGGTTGCGAAAGACTTAATCAATCAGGCGTGAGAATTTGGGCCGCAAGCGTGAGCTGGCGTGAGATCGAAGTTTTCAACCCGCAGGCGTGAGACTCGCAGGTATAAAAACTTACCCTTGATAAGAGTCATTGTCACACAACAAGCTTTGAGAAAAAACTGCAAACTAGAGTTAACAAGTGCTGTTCCAATATGTATAAATTAAAAATATGTCGATTGCGATAATTTCTGAAATTCATTTGTTTACTTCAAATAGCGCAGCAATAAATAATTGCACAAAGTACTGAATATAAAATAGTTCGTTTGTTTCAAACTTTTTTCAATTACTGGTTTTAAATCAAGCAAACGATTCACTAAAACTTGTTTAGTAGTTATCACAATCACCAATCAGTCAAGGACTGACAGGAAACCATATTGCGTGATGCGCATTGTAAATGCACGCCCTCGCTTACACTGATTTCCTAATAAGAATTCCGCTTTTATGCTTTAACATATCAATTAAAGTGACATACAGTAGATTCTGTTTTAAAAAGCAAGCAACCCAGTGTACGCTGTGAAAGCGTTTTGTTATTGTTTACTTTATGATGTAAGTAATGTATCTTTTTTATGCTAACGGCTTTTAGGCAGAATAGATTTATATGTTTTTAATAGTATATATGTAAATTTCATAAAATTACCGTGAATAAATAAAGTATTCCATTTCCAATCTATCCATCTATCCATCCAACCATCTATCTATCTATCTATCTAACCACCAATCTATTTATATTATTACTTGCTATTAATATTTATTGTATGATTATCAATGAAAGCACACTCTATACCTATTCAAAAACATTTTACCTTTACATGCAACAAGAAAATCACAAATTATCTTACAATCATGTTTTCACAGCAATGTATATGGTACGACCTCGTTATAGCACTAAGATAAGTAAATTGTAAAATGAGACATACTGGTGTTGCCATAAGAACATTGCCGATTTAACACTTGTGAAGAATCTAATTTGTTGTTTTACTTTTCAAGTACAAATAAACTGAAGAAAAAATAAACTGAAATAGAATTTTAATGAAACAGATTTAAAACCAAAACCAATTCTATATTTAGCTTCTGTTTTGAAAATCGTCCTTCAAAGGAGTTTCGTGGCAGGAGTGTGCATGTCGAAGCGGATTATTTTTTCGAAAAATTGACTTGTACACTGGGAAATGCGATATCAAGCAGCTTCACCTGGGTGCTTGAAAACTGTGAATTTCAATTCCCAGTTTACAAAGGAATAGCTGCCAAAAACTAAGACTTTCAACGTCCATACTATTACCTTTTTCAGGCCCATGTATGCTACTTTAATGTCAACGTTGGTGTAAACAACAGAACTGTTAAGAGGCACCTGAACTTCACAACTATGTCTTTTATATGTATCTTTTATAAAATAACAGGTTTAGCTTATGACTAAGAGAGACGCCATAGTTGCGCCCGCGATCTAACAAAGTTGTTACCACCTCACGTCACAACTTAAAAATGCCACATTCCATTCTTTTTAACAAGCTATAAGCCCTTTGCGAAGATGATTTTTAAAGAGATTTATAAAATAATTTGGATAGTACGTGGATTTTGATTGGTCTACAAGTATGTTTTCATAGCGTTATGAAGCACGAAAATGGCGTGAGCAATGTAGTTTGACTGTCTCCGAGTTGTGAGAATTTACAGTACGCGCTTCGTATATCGTCTTTCTCTTTGTTAACAATGAAAATAATAATTTTATAAAAAGAAATAAAACATGTTGTCCGTGCCTCCATAGCCTGTTGAAAACCTCGGTAAAGTTTGTGAGAATTCTCGAGCAGGTCAAACGTTCGCCTCGGTTTTCACCAGGCTATGAAGGCACGGAGAACATGCTTTATTTCTTTACTAATACACGGCTTAGACTTCGTTATTTGTTAGTAGGCGACTTGCACTAACTTGAAATCTTCAAAATTTTATTATCTTTCGATCAACATTAAATAATAGATATATGTCTGCCGTGAAAACCTTTTTCATGCGACTGAAAAAAAGCAATTTGGTGAGAGGGTGCTCAGTGACAATGTATCGATTGACGGGATCCTGTTAATGGAGAAAGCCGGCGATCAAAACGCTACTTGCATTCACTACTCTTTGCTATTTTTCCTGCGAAAATCAATCCAAACCACTAAAAATCATAACTAAACAACGTTTCACTGGGTTTCCTTTTTTAAAATATCATGGTCTAAATATGTTATCATCTAAAAAGGGAACCCCTCACGATGACAGCTTTCAAACTGAAAATGTAAGCAAAGTCGAAGTCAAGAGAAAACAAAAACTCGAACATGTCGAAAATTGTACGATTTTGTTAATTCTCTTGAATTAATTTCTGTAACAAATACTTGAAAATATAAATCTGAATTATTTAAATGTTTCAATCGACGTTAAATGATTGATATGACAACTGTAAAAATCTTTTTCACGCGACAGGAATCGGTCAAGGTCGACCAAACGGGGCGGACAAGAAAAGTTGTCAAAATGAAAGACGTAAGCAGCCGACGCTCGCTATTTTCTCAGCTGGAAAATATCTCTGTGCCTTGGATTAAAGCCAGCCGTTGTTTTCACGAAAAAATGTGTTGGTATAGTAAAATTAGCGAGGGAAACCATTTAACAACAAGTTGAAACTGAAACAATTATCAAACGTTGCAACTCGCGGCGAGTGACCGGCTCTTAAATACTTTTGAAAATATGGCCAATAAAATGCTTTCTAAGTGTAAAGTGTCAAGGTCACAAGGTCATATCTACAATGCTAGGAAATGTTGACTTTCATTGAAAAATATGAATGAGATGGATAAAATACCGACTTAGTCGCCATATTGTTTGACAACTCACCTGACTCTGCTTGCCAGCCAATGAATCACGTGACCCCGCTTTATATACGCGCGCGCGTTTCCCGCCATTTTTAACACGGTCGTCACTTTTTCCCGCCATTCAACTAACGCTCCCCCGAGACTGTTTGTTTGTATTTGTTTGGTACCGGCTTTTGTTTTGCAACGGTTGTACTAAAATATCAAAGGTAATTATTACTACAGAAAAATTACTACAGAGTTTTTTTTTTTTGAAAGAATTTAGTAACTCCAGTCTTTGAGCTAGAAGAGAGGTTGAAACTCTGAAAAAGTAAGTTTACTTTCATGCTTTGTACTTGTAGTGAGTAAAGATCCTGGTGAGTGTCATGTATGTCTTTATGCAATGACCAAATGTTTTTAAAAACTAATCTTTTAACTCAGAATTCCAATTATCTACTTGTGTACTGTTGGGATTTGGGATTAGCAAGCTGCAGTATAAAACCTCTGTTCTGTAGTATAAGATTACAAAGTTTTTTTGTCTTTTATCAATCAGCATTCCCTTGTTGCAAACAATATCAATATGAATGAACAAAGCAAATTTAAAATAAAAGGTTTTCTCTTATCATTCGAAATACAATTTTTGATCACTTTTTTTTCTAAACTGAATGTTTAAAAAGCCGTGTGCAAATAAATAAATTTAAAGAAAAACAAATATGATTTTGCAGGCATAGCTAGCCGTATTTCAACGTAAACTTTGGCCAAGCGCTGCAGAAATAAACTAAATTCTTTTTGATACTTATATTTTAGTTATTACAGTTAAAAAAAAATTCTGCTAAAACGTTTATTTGTTGAATCATCTACGTAAAAACTGACTCGACCATGCAAGTTTTGAGTAGTGACAGTGATGGCCTAGGCTATACTCTTTGAGTAAGGTAAAATAACGACATTTTTAAAGCAAATATGTTTCGATAGACAAGTTACCATCATCGATCTACGAGCTCGAAATTCCTATCGCCTGATACAATGACGAGGACGAAGCCCAAATCATTCTATCGATTGGCGATAGAAATTGAGAGCGAGTATTTTAATTGTTTTAGTAGAAATCTCTGAAGAAGAAACAAAAGAACAATACTTTTCTTTTGTAAACAATTAATGAATTATTGAATTTATTCAAACAACCAACAATGTTGATGATACACCAGCGACTATTCATCAAGTAAAACTGTCAAATTGATACTTCAAATTATTTTTTTCTTTCCTTTGAGATTTTTTAGAGCATATTTTCTTGCTATTTTTTTTCCTCTAGAATTGCTTTTTGAAGAAAGTGTTTAAATACTCTTCTGAAACGTTTTCTGAAAAGCGGCAAAGGCCGCCACATTTTATTACTTCTTTCGATATCTATTACCTGATAGATAGTGAGTACGGTAACCAATCAGATTGCAGTATTTGCGATAGATAGTGAATAGATTTCTACTGAACTAAAATAGAGAGTACACTGTTACAATATACATTCACACTCATAATCAAAGCGGCTACTAGTTTTAAATAATCATGTCAAGTTTTTCTAACTCATATAGTTTTTTATGTATTTATTTTCATAATATTTAATACATTTATCTATCTATAATTTAGTTTTCATGAAACCAAATATTTTGATCACTGTATAAGTTTTTGTATCAGTACAAATTGTAAAACTATTTTTAGCTTTAAGCCCGTCTACCCGAACAATTTTTATGTGATGATTTTATTTGCTCGTGTAGATGAACAAAATTGACCAATTTTTGTATGACAATTATATTTGCTGAAAAACTGGCGTGTTAGTTTTTATGTGGCATGCGCAAATAAAAATTGTCACATACAGAAAATTGTCCGTGTAGGCGAGACAACACATAAAATTGTCAATTTTTTGATGTCATCCATAGATCCCAGTCTCCAATCTTTTGTTTTCAAATAAAAATTGTTCGGGGCGTAAACTGGCAAATAAATAAAACTTGTCACATAAAATTTGCTCGTGTAGACGGGGCTTACCCCAGCAAATAATAATTGTCAAATAAAACTTGTCACATAAAAATTTCTCATGTAGACGGGACTTTATGAACAAAGACTTTGTTCTTATTAAATAAGTGTATTCGTCTAAGACAGATAATTCGTCCACGTAAAATACGAGACGCACTAGAAAGACGAAGTAAACACGAACCTTTTAACCAAGCAAAAAAAAAAAAACACTTTGTAACCACTTGGAAGATTGTGTACTAAGAACGATTGTGGACGGTTAAAGATAAAGAATTTATTAAGATAGACAAACGAAGAATTAAAATCTTTATAACAATGCTACCACGCGCGAGGAAGCCGGCAGATTTCTTAGTTGAGTTGGAAACCAAAGCTTTGAGTTTGAAATAAATCGTCAAAATATTAAAGTGAAATTCTAGAGAATGAATAACCAAAAATAGATTACGGAAAGAAATTTACAAAGTGTCCTCAATTAGCCTATAAAATCTACATTTCAGTATATACACGCTTTTTTTATAAGAATATACCGTTAAAAAAATATCGAGACTGAAAATGGGTTAAAAATTAAGAATATTCTAAAAATATGCCCAAGCCCAACTTTTTATTGTAGATATGAAAATTTGTATTAAAGCTGATAATATGTTGTCGGACTGTAGTAATATCAAGAATATATGAGGCTGATATATTTGTCAAAAAGTTAAGAACACTGAGGCTGAAACGAAAAAACATTACTCTTATAAAAAAAAGAAAAAAAAAAGCTTGTAGATAAGCAGCTTGAGACTGAGTAACTATTTAATCGTCTAAAAACATTTGTTGGAGTTTCCGTTTCCTTGTCTGCCGCTGGAAGTCATAAAACACTTAATTTTTTCATTTTCTTTTTGTCATTCACTTGCTAAAAAGCGAAAACGCGAAGAGAGGAGAAACTCCCGCCATATTGAAAGCTACACTCGCGCCAATTACTTGAATTCAATGTTGTTGGCACCAGTTTCTCTAATATCTTGGCAGGAAGTCAGGGAAAAAAATGCTGGTTTTAATATAAAACCAATATGCGTTCGTTTTTATCCAGGCCATTGAAATATTTCTTCTCTCTGGATAAATACGGCCAACCCGTTGAAATATCTACTTTGGTTTGATTTTTTAAAAAACCTTAATATCTCTGCAATGTACCAATTTTGACGGAAAAAATAAGTTTAAGCCTTTAATAAATTAATAAAAGAAGTATTAACAATAACAATAATTCGATACGATTAGCAAATGTTTTGATGAACAATAAAACAATAATAATTACATAAAGGTAACTATAAAAAGCTCGCGTCGTTTCGAGTTTATTTTGACTCCATTGTCAATTGAAAGTGTATCGGTTTTGATAGAGTTTGCTCTTAAGATAATGGGGTCATGAATAGTCTCGAACTGATGTCGCGAGCTTTTTATAATTTGCTTTATTTAATAGTTGAGTCGACGTTAGGATTCCTGTAGTACTCAGTTGGGATTCCTGTAGTACTCAGTTGGGATTCCTGTAGTACTCAGTTGGGATTCCTGTAGTACTCAGTTGGGATTCCTGTGGCACTCAGTTGGGATTCCTGTGGCACTCAGTTGGGATTCCTGTGGCACTCAGTTGGGATTCCTGTGGCACTCAGTTGAGATTCCTGTGGCACTCAGTTGGGATTCCTGTGGCACTCAGTTGGGATTCCCGTGGTACTCAGTTGGGATTCCTGTGGTACTCAAGGGTGACCTTTTGGGCCTTTTTGTAGTACTCATTTTCGTCGAACATCTACATTTTCTGAGCCATCTTGAATAATTTATCTCATTTTGTAACGTCACATGCAAAAATGGAAATGGCAGCTCTTGGCGAGTAGTTTTACTTTGTATAAGAACAGACCAGGTCAGTTTTATAGCTGATTGTTAGACTTGTACTGGAAGAAATGTCGATCATTAAAACCATGAAATTCTTCTGCAAATGGCAGATTAAAACTTCCGTACCTCAGTTGCGTGTTTAATGTTTGTTCACAGCATTTCGAGTTCTAAATCCCGAACGTACTTCATTGAATAATAATAACAATATGATTTTCAACATCCCATAATGAATTTTTAAAATAAATCTAAAATAAACTATAATATAATCAAAGAAAACGACTAAATTAAACATTTACTATTTAAGAACAAATTTTAAAAAGTAGTTAAAAACACAACGCTTTGTGATCCCATTTCTTAAATTTTGATAAAAAGAAATTACTATTAAAGTGGAAGGTTAGAAACTAGTTTTTCTACGTAATACAAATTTAAGACATCTGTTCAATCATTATTTTTTTTTCAGCACGCTGTAACATCGCCTTTGGTGACGTAAATGGTAAGATTTCTGCCATCCTACCACAAGGTCCGAGTTTGATTGCCAGCTCTGCCGAAATTTGAATCTTCCCTTTTCTATATATAAGCTAACTCAGCTTTCCGTGAATTCCTACGAGATTGGTAAATGAGTGCTTTACCAGCTTCTGCCGGAAGCTAACCTGTGATGCATTGGTATCCCGTTCTAGGTGGGTAGAAGACTCTCATCCGTTTTATTACCCAACAGAAACCGGAGTGAGCTTAGCTCAAGTTCAGAAACTACACTACTAGCTACGTGGGCTACTATATAGGCTCAGAAAATCGAGATGTAATTTCGATTTAGAAAATGTAATCCTTTTTTAAATTTGATATAAGCGCCATAGCCCTTACCTTCTCCCTCCAACTTCTTAGGAAAAATCTCATCTTTCTGATTTTCCCACATACCGTAATTTTCAAATGCTTTATCAAACTGCACCACAAAGTAACTACGGAATGTCTTTGAGTTGTTTACAAAACGTTGGTTATTCACCCAACCGGAAATTTGTCTCTTTACCGGATCAATCTTGATTTCACTCATATCCGTATATCCGTCAATCACCAGATAGGCGTCCTCGGTGGAGGGATAGGAAAAACGCAAATGTACACCACGGGTAGTTGGAGCCATCTCGATAATAATACCATTGTCCAGCATCACTTTATAATAATGCGGCTTGGCTATTTCATTGTCATGGCTGAACTTTGTGGCCCG
>JANCMA020334425.1:0-11756 GCA_024336925.2 Zoanthus solanderi | reverse complement strand
GTTTGCGTTAGGATCAAAATTTGCAGTGAAAACAAAAAACATAGATTGATTTTGTTTCGCAGTTTTCAAGGGTGATGGAGAAACACGATTAGTAATCAGTATAGTTCAAAGTCTTTCGGGACCCTACAAACTAAATGACTGAGATTGATTAATAGAGAGCATTGCATTAGCTGTTTGGTCATGGTTAGTTTTAACATCTTCATATGATGCAGCGCCAAAACATAACACATTGAACTTCTGTTGGTTAACTTAACTATGATATTCCACGAGCACGAAGTCGTTTGTTTCTGCATGTTAGCCCATGGCGTGGAGGAACGTTTAATTCCCCGTTGGGTTAAACCGTCTTTGTGTTAGAAGAACAGCTTATACAACAAAACGAAAAAAAGGAAATACATTGCAAAATCGTCATTTATGAGAAGGTTGTTTGGATCACGGGTGTGAGCCTTTGACAATGAAAAACCTCCAATGAAACGAGAAATAAAAAATTTTCCAAAGGTGTCGAAAATCGGCATTATCCACAAAATAGTTAATTTCTTGCAAAATTTGCAAAACTGGTCCGATTTTAAGCACACTTTGGAAAGCTTAAATTAAAGTTTAACAAAAAGAAATCGTATAATCGGTCAATTACTTATTTCACGCAGGGCAGAAACATTCATATTAATTTTGCTTACATTTTTTTTTCATCACCAAAAATTTCGAGAATAGCCACGAATGAATTAACATGAGGTTTGTCTTCTAGAACTGGTAAGGGGTATCGATCGCACAAAAAGTTTTAATGTTTGTTATAATAGTAATTTATATAAATACCCCCCCCGTTAAGGATGCTTGCTGTGTTTCCAAGGTAACAACAGACTCAAGTAATATAATGCATGTTGAATTTGTTCATGATCAGTGATGGGCAGTTGCAAAACTGTAGAAACTTCTTAAAAAAAGCTCGATGTTGAAGTTGTATAAGACTCTGAGCCATAATTGTAGCATACCTTTTTCCTGTTAATTGACCTCACTTACTTGTTAGGGAGACTAAATGAAGGACCAGTATATGGCATACTGGCATGAAGTATATACCAAAATTTAAACCAGTCGTGCACATTTCGTGTATGTTTCTTTGCTTGGCAATATTGGGAATTATCTTCCGGGTATATTTGTTTGTTTTTTTTGTTTTGTATTTTTTTGTAAACGGATTAAACAAGCTATCAGTTATGTTAGTAAAGTCCATTCCCATTGCTTTCTTTATGTAGATATTCTAGTAAAATTTTAAAACTATTTTGGACAGTAAATTCGTTTTTATTGGTCTGCAAGTGTGTTTTTATTTAAAAAATGGAACATTTTCATAGCCTGGTGAAAACCGAGGCGAACATTTGGGAGAATTCGAGAGCAGATCAGTGAAATGCTATGAAGGTACTGATAGCACGTTTTACTTTTCTTTTAGAAATTTATTTTCCGTTTTAACAAAGAGAAAGACTATATATGAAGCGCGTATGTATACTTAAATTTCTTTCATGAAACTGTAATTTCTCACAATTGTGTAGGAGAGTTTTAAGAGAATGCATGTACACTGTCAACTCAAACGATTCTCAGAACAAATATGAAATAAAATCCACTTTTACTTACTGTGTGTCTTCCTGCAGATCTTGACAACCTCTAAGAATACTTCTGAGATTTAAAGTTTTTTTCACCTCCTGTATTTAGAAAAGGGAATGTAGGAGACGAAGTATGTTAAATGTGCTCCCGTCGCACCCAAACCACGATGACTTTTTCGTATAAAAATATATCTTAACGTAATGCGTCTCGACAAGCTAGGGCTGTAAAATGATAACTTACAACTGTAGAAATGGTTATTCAAGCGAGCTATCTGCCTTCTCTGAGCAGTGAGTTTCCTTGACGTCAAAAAAATACCTCCAAATTGCTGCTTCGAAGCTTAACTGCGAAACTTTGGTAGACTCTAACGGTCGAAACCGGCCGAAATGCTTGGGAACGAGTGCAAAAGTCGATCACGTCGGGAGGTACTAATCACAAACTACACAGGCCTTTTGTGTTTATGACAAGGAACGACGGCCAACTGCAGAGGCGCGAGTTGTCGTAGTAATGCAAGAAGATCACTGATTGGCTGAAAAGTGATATTTAACACATAAAATTATCGTATTTTTACGTGTGTTTAAATACGACAGGCGAACGTGATTGGCGCAGATGGTAAGATTTCTGCCTTCCAACCACAAGGTCCTCAGTTCGATCCCCGGCTTTGCTGAGATTCGAAAACTTGTGCGATCTTCTTTTCCGCCTTTGCCAACTCAGCTTTCTATCCTTCCTTGGTAGGTAAATGAGTACCAGCGTCTGCTGGGAGCTAACCTGCGATGGATTAGTGTCCCATCCAGGGGGAGTCAAAGACTCTCATCCGCTAACACTACATAAACCGGAGATAAGCCACTAGGCTCGTAAAGGATTTAGCTAGCTTAAATACGACACTTCTCAGTGGCAGAAAACCCTATAAAACACTCTTGTTTATATAATAAATTGTTTTCATTCATCAAAACGTAATTTTAAAATGTGGTTATATATTTATATATGACTATTCTAATTACCATAAAATACATTTTGTACAATATAAGTTGATAATAATGTGTGTTAATGCCTGACTATTATTCAAATTTGTTTTAATTGAGGAAAAGGTTTTGTCTTGACCTTTGAAAAGTCTCAGCGAAATCTGGTGTGAAAATATGTAAGTTTTATTATGCATGCATTTGTTAAAACTAGTTGGAATTTAACGGATAAACCAAGACTGACATTCAAATTTAATCCAATTATCGAGATAGCAAGTCCGATAAAAAGAAAAAAATAGCACATATCACATTTTGATTTCATGATCTATATATAGTGATAATTTCTTACGAGTTTGGTTTTCAATGGCACTGTAACAAGCTTCATTTTATATTTAAAACAAAAAATATTTTAGAAAGTCATCAGATTAAAATACTGCAAACTAGAACAAATGCCAAACATATACAGCTACTCTATAATTATTCTAGCAGCACAACTATATACTATCATTACAATCGTTCATCTTCATCAAAATCACCACCATTCATAAAAGTATTAATTACTGCTAATCGTATTTTCATTGCTGCTTCTTATTCTTTGTAACATAAACATCAAAACGATTGATTGCGTACCGTTTTCAGGCAAGGAGTCGTAACAGAACGTTTATCTAGAAATATACCTACACTACGGCGCTCTTGCACTTTGGAAGAATAGTAAATAACAGCATTAGATTCCAGTCCACCAAAACCACCTTAGTCCAAAGACTCACTTCCAAACATGCATGAATGATGGTGCTTTTGGTACTTAAGAAATTAAACATATTTTAAATTGGTGTGCGTTTTCTATGTTTACTCAAAGTGAACACGTTATATTGAAAAAAAAAAACTATGCGGCTGCGTTGTGTTTTTTCACAACAGCAACTAATTTTAAATATAGTTTTAAGTGCCATAAATTGAAGAGGGTAAAAATATCAGGTAAATTGATCATCAGATCTAGAAGAAATTTTCAGTTTTATGTTAAAAATACAAGTTTTTGCAGTTAATGTACCCCTTTAGGGAGGGACTTGGGGGGAATAAAAGTTGTCCTGGTGAAGGCTACGGCATCCACCAGAACCACCTCACTGCTATTCAAAGGCGAAGCGTTTTTTCAAACTTGACTCCGTTATGCTTCCTATTGTTAAAACTCTTCCCACGTGAATTAAAGACATCAATCATGCCTTAAGAATTTTAAACGAACTCCGTTTTCAATCCGATACCAAGTTTTTATTTACTATGGACGTTAAGTCGCTTTATACTGCCATTCCTAATGACGAAGGTCTTCGTGCTCTAAAACATTTTTTTCATCGTCGCACACTGTTTAGAGCCTGCCACTGCCACTTGCGCATAGCAGAACTTGTTCTTACTCTCAATTGTTTTTCTTTTGACGGTCGTTATTTTAAACAGATCAATGGTGTAGCTATGGGCACCAAGATGGGACCTAGTTACGCTAATTTTTTGTTGGATTTATTGAAGAACTTATTTTTGAACAATACTCCCGCCCTAAACCCGACTTTTTCGGACGCTACATTGAATCAATAAGTTTGGTGCTACATCTTGCAGCAAACCTGACCTTGAATCTTTTATTTCATATGTTAATTCTTTTCACCCATCACTTGATTTTACTAGGGAAATCAATGAAACTTCCGTCACTTTTCTTGATATCTCGGTTAGTACCACTAACAATTATCTTAGCACCAGCGTTCTTTACAAACCTACTGATTCTCACTCATGTTTACTGTATTCATCCTCACATCCCAAGCATACCCTGAATTCTATCCCCTTTTCACAGTTTCTACGTTTAAGACGTCTTTGCAGTGATGACAATGATTTTTTTTAACAAATGTATTGAGATGCGCTCTTTTTTCATTAAGCTACAGTACCCGGCAGCTATTGTTTTAATCAACGCCCGCTTTTTTCTTTCAAGAAAGATCGCAATCTTTGCGCTTTTTTGCTTAAAGGAACTCTGCCTTCCAATAAAGAACCTGGTACTTTTCGTTGTTCCCCCAAACGATGTCTAACTTGTCCTTTTGTTGTTTCACGTACCACTGTTACAGGCCCAAAGTCCACTCTTAAGATTACTCAACATTTCAGTTGCACAACACCAAATGTTATTTATTGTATTCAATGCTCTAATTGCAACAAGCTTTACATCGATGAAACTGGCCGCCGTTTAGGTGATCGCATCAGAGATCAACTTCCCGACATACGCAAAAACGACCAATCTAAACCTGTCTCTCGCCATTTGAATTCTTCTAATCATTCTATTTCTAATTTTGTAGCATTTGGTCTTTTTATCATCAACGGCTGTAACGATTGTCGCAAGACTAAAGAAATGCGACTTATTCACGCTTTGGATACTCTTAATCCCCACGGGATAAATGAACGCTTCACTTAGTGTTAATTTTCTGTTGTACCGGAACCTTATTGTCTTTTAAACAATTTTCTTCTCACACATCTCTATCCTTTTATTTCCTTTTGTTTTTACATACCTATCTCATTGTGTTAATTTGCTTTACATCGCTATATAAACACCTCTTTCTTTGTTACATTCACTCCGACGAAGGACTACAGTCCGAAACGTGTTTTTTAAAAAATTTTTTAATTCACTACGGTGTAAAATTTAACTATTTGTAAAACCGTTTTTTTAATTGTTCAAGGGTGTCTTTTATTTTTTATTCATGCTTTACCAAAAATGAATTCACAGTGATTTTCATAGAATTTTGGTTTGCAAGATTCACGGGCCAAGTTTATGAAGTCTGACTGAAATTTTCATGAACGTTTATTTACACAGTAAGATGTACGGAAAATACGGCCTTCAACAACTCTTTCAAAATTAGGTCAAGTTAGCTTAGAATTCCTAGATAATATACTATTTATACTCGGGTAATTTATGGTCTGTTAATTCAAGTTTTCTTTGGATTAAATTTAAGCGCACTAAATGAATAATAAATGTTTCGACAAAACGTTATCGGTCACCAGCTCATACAAGTTGAATACATTTGCAAATTTTAAACTTAAAATAGTATTATTCTGACGAAACACAACACCTTTTTTCAAATGCCTTTTAACTCGCTGTCTCACAATGTAACACATTCGCTTCACCTCGCAGCACTTCATTAATTTTTCTATTATCATTAGATGCGGCTAATAATAATAATAATAATAATAATAATAATAATAATAATAATAATAACTTTATTAAGGTGTCAAGTCATATTTAGCCGGCCAAAGGCCTACTAATTGGGGACACCATTTTTAAAACTCGAAGGTGGACGGAGACCCTATACATGACAGACATACACACATAAACACAGATACGTTTCCGAGGGCCTACGGTTTAACGTCCCTATCCGAGAAGACACAGCGAAGGCAGCACATTCTCCGCAATTATTTTAAGATCCTGAGTGATGGTCCAGCCGGGAATCGAACCCAAGCCTCCCGAACCATAGACTAATACCTTACCAACTAGGCTAACCAGGCGGTGGTTTTAGAAACATTTATTTTAAACTTGAACAAGAGACTCATTAAGCCTTTACTTGTGGTACGCGTGGGACTGGGGACAAATCCCAAATATGGCAGTCACTGGATCGAATCCCTAATCGCGACATGAAGAAAAAAAAAGAAAAAGAAATGGAACCCAAACGTTGACTCGTGGTACCACGGGTTTTCCACATTATGCCGGCATAATTTTCAGCATAATAGTGAGGTATCAGCATCGAGCATTATTATGCCAGCATAATAGTAAGAAAAATTCCCGGAAATATGTCAAAATATCGAAAATAAATAAATACATCGGAGTTAGGTGCAATCTCGAAATTGGGATTCCTGATTTCCTGTGGAGAAATATACGTGACAATAGACTAGGGCCTAGACTGCCCTTCACCACAGGAACGGACGTGGCCACGTGGGGCGACTGGGAGTATGGAGTCATTTATATTCCAATTTCCAAAATGGCGGAAGACGGCAACGCTACTTACGCTAGTTCTTCAACTTCCAGTGGCTATTTGGGTGAACCATCCGAACTATCAGCAGATGAAGTTGTGCTAGTGGAAGAGAGTCGAGAGAGGCATCAGCTACGGCCACAATACTAAACAGACTTAAATCCCCGACAGCGTCAGATCTAGCAAGGAATGCAATCTCCCGAAACATGGCAAACGCTTTCAACCACCTAAATTAAAGTCTAACCCAAAAAATGTGACCGCTTCTGCCAGAGTTAAAGAGTTTCTAGGTGAAAACTTTACCGTTTCGAAGTCAAATGGTCAACTGTTTTGCAATGCTTGTCGCCAAGAAATTGGTCTCAAAAAGACAATAATAGAGAATCATGTGAAATCGTCAAAGCATGCTTCTGGAAAAGAACGCCTTGAAAAGAAGGAAGCAGGGAGAGAGACATTACAAAGAGTTTAGAGGAGTATGATAATCAGTTTCATCCGAAGAGTGAGAGCTTATCTGTTGCACACAGAGTTTACAGAGTTATGGTTGTAAGATCATTTATAAAAGCAGGAGTTCCATTAAATAAGATTGACTGCTTTCGGGAGTTACTAGAAGAGGAAGCATTTTCTCTGACTTCGAGTAGACATCTTTCAGACTTTATAGATGTTATTGCCAAAGATGAAAGGAAGAAAGTAAAAGAAGAAATCGAAGGAAGAGATGTGAGTATCATTTTTGATGGGACAACTCATGTTGCCGGAGCCCTGAATATTATTTTGCGATTTGTTACTGAATGGAAAGCTCACCAGCGATTGATTCGGCTTCTTCTAGTTACAAAACCTATGAATGGGGAGGAGTTAGCACACCAACTACTAAGTACTCTGTCTGTAGAGTTTTCCATTCCACCTAGCTCTCTACTTGCTGCTGCACGGGATCGTGCATCTGTCAATAATGTAGCAATAAGGCGGGAAGATCTTGTACCCAAACCTGGTGGACATTGGCTGTTTCAGTCATACTCTTGATCATGTTGGTGAAAAGATGGCTACACAAAATCTTGAGAAGTTCATGAAGTCATGGGTCAGCCTTTTTGCACACAGTGCCCGCTCAAGAAATGCTTTCAAAGCAACAACTGGACAGTTCCCTAAGTCCTACTCAGAGACCAGATGGTGGTCCAAGTACGAGATGATGGTGCAAGTGTATGACCTCTTTGGTGATATACCAGCCTTTGTCAATGGAGGTCAGATACCAGAAGTGACTGCACGTAAACTGCAGGATATACTGAATGACCAAGAGAAGCTGGCCGTACTCAAAGTTGAGCTGGCAATTACAGTCGATGCCATGAAGCTATTTGTTCAGTCTACATATCAGCTTGAAGGTGATGGCTCTGAAAGTTGGAGGCAGAGATGAGAAATCTACACATCCCAAACTGCAGTGCTGTTATAAGAAACATTGCTAATGGAAACATTGCTCTTCAGCGACAGTCAGAGGTCTATGCAATGGCCTGTATTCAACCAGCATATGATTACTTCACATCTAAATTTTTGAATAATGGAGATCAGTTACGGCCAGCTTTTGAAATATTCAAGGATGCACGCCTGTTCAACCCAACCAAAATTGCAGAAATTCAGCCCACTGTTGCAATTTTAAGTGATCAATTAAGGAAAGTTCCTTTCTTGAACAATAATGCATGCATTCATGGCCTCCAAAGGGAGCAACCAACTTACATTGCTGCGGCTACTGATGTCAATCCTGATATTAATGTTCTAACCTGGAGGGAGATTCACGAACAAGAGATTCCAAATTGGGCAAAAGCATGCAAGAAAATCTTGCTTATCCAACCGTCATCTGCAGCCTCGGAGAGGGTCTTCTCATTGCTAGAAAATTCCTTTCGGGATAACCAAGCATGTGCTATGGAGGACTATATTGAAGCCTCCATCATGCTTCAGTATAACCAAAGATGATCACATAAAGGGAATACTTACACTATATGTTGTCTATATAATCCTCCATATAAGCATATCAAGCGATCGTATTTTATTTTAGGTAAAAAAATGAGTGATCCGGGGAAAAAATTCTGAGCATAATAGTGGAACTTTTTGAGCATAATAGTAAGATTTTTTGAGCATAAAGAATTAGTATAATAGTGAAAATATTGAGCATAATGTGGATAACCCTAGTGGTACCACGAGTAAAAACTTGAACCCAGTCTTTTGACCGAGATATATTTGGTGGATGAAACAAATGCTAACATAATGTTGCTCGTAGGTCATGTACAGTTTCATAATCTAAGAAAATCAAGTCTCGATGAGGTGACCTAAGGATACTGTGCACAAGTAGAACTATAAATCAGACCAAAACTAGCAATCGTTTAGGTTTTCTGTTAGACTTTGAGTACAAGTGTTATCTAAGTTTTTCTTCTGCTTTTCACAGCTTTCTTAATTTTTCGTTTAATCATAACGTTTATGGAAAACAAACAAAGTTAAAATTGTTTTAAAAAACGACAAAACGCAAGGAGAAAAAGTTTCCATAAACTGGTAATCAGTTCTGGTTGAGACATTGAAACAAGATCAATCTTTGACAGATTAGAAATAATAACAATTGCAGTCAATTTACACAGACAAAAAAAAAATCGCTCAAATACTACTACGCTGTACACCCCCCTCCGTTAGTTAGCGCAAAACAGGTTAAAGCTGGTTAGCCTGGCTACAAATGGCTTAGAAACCGGTTAGAACTGGTTTAGCCTGGCTACAACTGGTTTTGATTTTGGCACGAGGATTCGCTAAGAAAACTCTGATCGTTTGACCGAGCATACTCCCAACTCTAACTCACTAATACTCCTTTGGAGTTTTTGTGAGTCAAAAATGAATAAAGAAAGTTATGAATTAATTCAATATCCAGCATTGAATAGTTCTTGGAACAAAAAATATTTTTTTATACTTTCAAGTTTCTTCCCTTCCGTCAAAACTACGGAAAAGTGAGCCATCCTATGCATTTACAAACTATTTTGAATTCTAAAAAAACTACGCTTCTAAATTGGTATTCTATTCCTTAAATTTTTTTTTATATTAAAATGTATTTAAATTCTAATAAAATTTACATTGTGAAAAGCGTAACGACCAATACCCACAATGCAACTATACGGCGGTACCTTCACTTTCATAGTACAAGACAATAAGTAAGTTAGCTCAACAAAATCCATTTGCAATTGTAAAAATTTGCTAAAGCTTTGAGGTTAATGTAGGTTTAGTTTTGAAAAGTATTTCAAATAAAAAGTATTTGAGTTGAAAGCTTCCCAAAACCGTTTTATGAGTGATCGGTTTGACTCTTCGCGGCTGCCGTACTATATAGCAGCATTGTTTAAGCGGTTGACAGCGGATGTTTATCTCTGATTTGCTTGGTACGCTAACAGCGACCGCTGCTGGAGAGCGATGAAAGCCAATCTTTTAATTTCTTTGCAGCTATTACACACACGTTTCGTTGCCACTTTTAACGTCGCTTACAAAATGTTTTCTACTAGGTTTCGGTTGTGGTGTGTAAGCACGAAATTTGGGCGGTGTAATTTCCGTGACATTTTGGGCCGTCTTTGGTCTCGGACGCCGCCTCTGAAACGGTTCGTCAGGTTCCGAGAATGTTCCTACGTCATCAAGTTGGAATCTCTGCGCAAGTGGGACCCAGATAGAATCGTCTTGCGCTGAACGAGTGGGACCGGTGCTTTGTAAGTTGGGGAGAGGACGCAGTTCCTGAGGTCGGCGACGTTTGAACGCAGACTGTTCGTGAAACAATGGTTCTGGATGAAAAGTGGACGTGGGTTCTACTCTTCCTTCCGATGTCGCACGCTGACGTATTACTGGAGGAACTAAAGCGGGCGCGTCTTTATGATTGTTTTTAGGCAAAGAATTGTCCATGTTAACCGCTGACCTCGGACGTTGCCGTGTACTTTCGTTACCGCCATCTAAAAAACGTTTACAAGGTTTATTGACACTAGGCAAAGTTCCAAAGTTTTGCAGAGGATTGGTGTCACGGTATGGCAATTCAACCAATTCAAAATTACTTTGCTTTTCAGTACCGAGTACTACACCACTATTACTTACCGACCTTGTGATAGCAATGGCTGACTGAGCAGGACCATTGCGGTTTGCAGTTATAACGATAGGTGATGGCCGGATAACAATGTTACTACTAGAAGGATCATAAAAAAGAGAACTCTTAGAATTACGATCCTCAGCCTGTTCAGGTCTTCCTAACCGCTCACATTCGCACTCCAAAGACATGGTAAATTTCCCTGGCACGCTTTGTGCTGATGCCGTACTTGAGATCTTCCTAGGTGGCACAGTTTGTGGAGCTCCACCTGGTGGTTGTCGTACTTTCCAGACCATCTCACAACCACCATCATTTTCTGTCTCGGTGTCTTCCTTTTCTTCCTCATGTTGCAATTCTTTTTCATTCTCGTTCTTTTCCCTCTCAGTTTCAGCAAAAGTTATCAAGTCTTCATCGGGATCTGGCGGTGGAGCAGGAAACTCCACATCATCTTCACCAATTAGACACTCTGGTGGTACATCTGGAAGAGGTGGCAACTCTTCTTGCTCGTCACTGGAACCATCACCATCTTTTTCTCTTGGATCCATTTCAATCTTATTTTTTTTAGAACTTACATTCTTTTCATTTACTTCTACTCTGCGACTTTTCACACCATGCACCAGACTCCCAGAGGGTTCTATAACCCTTACGTCATCTATATTGTCTTCGGTTTTCATTTCGTCATAGTTGTCCTCTTCTTCTGATTCAGGAGTGGAAGGAGGATGCAGAACAATTTCAGGCACATCTGAGCCTGCTTCTGCGCCACTACCGCTAACCAAAGGACCTTTTGGCACAGTAGCCGGGATCCGAGCGGATGTCAAGGAGATTACTTCAGCGGGACGGCTGTCACCCGTAATAACAACACAGCCGGATGTGCTTTGGGTTCCAGCCCCGTTCACCAGGTTGGAATGTTCTCCACAAACATCACTACAAGCACCTAGGGAAAAACACACTACATTACTACCATCGTCCTGGTTAGTGTCATCCTCATCATTTATCATCATCATTTTTTTTCATTACCATAATTAGATTACGAAGCGAATAATAACATTAAAAAAAAAAACGAATGTTTATACTCGGATTTTAGAGTAGCTGTGAAGCTAAGCTAATTTCTCCGAGTTTTAACACACATGCATGACACAATTAAAAACCCCAACTGGTAGGAGGCAAACCAGTTGG
>JANCMA020334323.1:0-11758 GCA_024336925.2 Zoanthus solanderi | reverse complement strand
CTAATTGTTTTAGTATAAACCTACTAATCGGTCAAAAAAGGATGTACAAATTAAATTATCGATGAAATCCTCTGATACTATAGCAAAACGGTGCTCATTACTATTTTGATCCGCCATCTTTTTTATACTAGTAGGCTATCACAAATAGACCTCTAGTAGAGTATCCAATCAGAATGCCGGATGCGTGTTAGTCCGTTAGTAGGTTTATGCTAATTATTTATATGACATACACACTTTATAGGAGTTGTCCAAGCCACTCGTGGATGTATGAAGTAAAGTATTGGAGAAGTCAATGCTGGAATCGATCGTAAAGATCGTTTCAAAAATCCATTGTTATAATTTATGGGGAAGAAACACGAATAAAACGAAAACATTTCATCTCAAACGTACAGCTGTTTATATCAATAATAGAGTATAATAGTAAACAGAAATGGCTACTAACCATATTCTTGTGTTTGTACCTCTATTTCTTCGCTAAAAACTCCCAGCCCAAGTTGATTAACAGCCGCAACACTAAACTTGTAGGTTGAATATATTTGTAGTTCTGAAAGCTGTAGACTATTGGTTGACGGGTTTGTGTGGTTGCAAATGCGCCAGCGGCTGCTCCCTACAGTGCGATATCGAATATGATAGCCAAGCAGTCTGCCATGGATATGGTCTTGGGGTATCGGTTGCCACGTTACCAGTACACTTGTGGCGTTCATTGCTTCAACAGAAACATTTGAAGGCGCCTTATCGGGAACTACAATAAGTCAAAAAAACTTCGTTTCAAGTAAGAATATTTTGTACCATTCATTCGATGTGAAGTGACAAGACAATGTAACAATTTTGATAATGTTTACTGAACTAAAATATTAAAATGCATTTCGTTTTTGTAGTCAGCGTTTGACTTTTTTCAGATTTTTTCTAATTTGTTATTTAAACTTTGTTTATATTGTACTTTTATCTACTCAAATTATCTCCCACTTTATCTCAAGGTGTTCTTTTTTATCATTTCACAACAGATTTTCCTTTCAGAAGTGTGAAATACCTAACGAAATTAACTACTAATACTATCATTTGAAATGATTTAACACACATCCATGCTTTAAAAAATACAAACTCATTTACTTGATACGATGGAAGTTGTAAATTTCATATTCTAAAGGAATTTTTAAAAGCCTTGAAATGCTATCAAAATTTTGTGTTTTGTTGGGTGTTTATTTGCTCACCCAATTTATTTGAAATATTAACCCGTGGCTGAAATCCAAGCACTGGTGACACACAATTCGCGCATGCGTTGTTCATGCTTAAAGAGGAACTGAACCCTGAAATCAACTTTTTTTAAATAAAATCTTGAAAGATGTGGAAACCGTATTTAAAAGTTTTTTCCTCGTATCGCGCTGATTTTCCAAGAAATTCTAGTTTGAATGTGCGTGATTTGCGCTATCTGGGCTTGGGTGCTTGTCAACTTGTCAGCGGTAAACGAAGGTAATGTATGACGTAGGTTATGGGAAAGCGAGCGAGCGATTATAGTGTTATAGTTGTCCCAAGCTTGTGTGCGTAGTCAAGAGTTAAAGAGAAAATAGAAATTGTGTGCTTCAATGTTGAACCTTTAAAGATCTTAAAACATGTTTAAAGATCTTCCCCATATCTGAGATCTCAATCTTGTGGAGGCTAACTTACAGGAATGTGCGAGAGTAGTGACTGAGTGGTATGATTCTAATGGTCTGAAAGGAAACTATAAAAAGTACGGTAGTATGATTATTAGTCGAGCTGGCAAGAGTGCAATGAGTATTAAAGTAAAAGACTATAGTATAGAGCCAGAACATAACATCTCATTATTAAGGGTAAATATTGATAGCAAGCTTCCTTCTATTGATCATGTAAGTGGCATTTGTAAAAGAAGCAGCCAAAGAGTGGGTGTATTGATGGGGTTACGGAATCTCATTCCCACTAGGGCTAAATTACAGGCATTTAAGGTTGCGATGCTCCCACATCTTACGTATTGCAGCACTGTTATTTTAACTCGAATTTATCGGAAAATCAGCGCGACACGAGGAAAAAGTCTTTTAAATACGGTTTCCACACCTTTAAGGATTTTATCTAAAAAAGGTTTATTTTAGGGTTCAGTTCCCCTTTAACAAATACACAGACAAAAGAAACTGAGCCCTTTCCTAATTCCGTTGCCTTCCGGCACGAGTAGAAAGTTTTCAAGGTCTCAGACTAATAAAATAGGGCCAAATTTTTAGGAGAAACTTTCCACAGCATCGAGGTTTTGTTTTCCTATGTATATGCGTACATGCGGCAAAAAACTATTAGTTCACCCTACCATCTTGAAAGGTTCTATTACAGACCATCGGGGCAGCCAGTCCCACTCCTCTCTCGTTTACAGTACTGATGTAAACACAGTATCGTGTCCATATTTTGAGCTGTCTCAACTCGGTGTAGGTCTTGTTGTGACCGTAAACATACGTCATCCTTCGACGATTTTGCGGATCATAATACGTAATCATATATCCGACAATTTTTCTAGTTGTTGATCTTTCTGTGAACTTCTTCCACTGAATACGCAGACTACGAGGTCCGGTGCCCAGAACGCGAATACCCGTTACTGCCTTTGCAACCTCAACTATGAATATGAAAAGAAGTCACAAATCAATAAAGTAACCAACAAGTTGCTAATGCAACTTGAATGGAAGAAATGTTACCTCTTTCCTTCCTAACCAAAATGACAATAAATTAAAATCTATTGATCGATAAAAAGGTCTTACAAGGGCACGCAAAAATAAACATTTATCTTCGAATTTTGAAATAAGTTTCACGGATGTCCACAGCAAACGCGTTCTATTAGCAATCTTTAATGTATCAAAAAACTTGTATCAAAAAAGCGCATATCTATCAATGAAAACCTAATCGAAAAATATGCGGCGAAGCATGGTGTACATGTACATGTTTACCCGTGAAGATAACGCGAGGAAATGATGTCGTTATGAACGATCGTTGAAGTTATGTACGTAATTTCAAACAACTGGGACACAATCACTTAAAACTGCGTACAAAACTGCGTACAAAACTGCGACAATACTGATACTGTAGTTCAGTGAATGGGTGTATTTTTTTCGAGTCGTTAGTGGGTTACAACTTTGAGCATGATAAACAGTTAGCTTTTAGCTGGCTGTTTATTCACCCTCTCTACACCGTGCTGACGAGACAGCTATCTACGGTTGAAGTTGCTGGCTTAATCCAATCTCCTATTCATATCGGTTCACTGACAAATTAATTTCAACGTAATTTTTCAGCCATTCATTTATTACTCATGTTTATAACTGCGACGATCATTTGTATCGGCATTGTGCAATTTGCAATGCGGCACAAATTCATCTGTTGAGGAACTAGTTTACATTGCAAGAAAGGTTAATAGAAATATGTGATGAACACGAGTTTAAGAACAGAGTGTTTAGTTTTGAAAACTTAACATTTGAAGTTTTGATCTCAATTCTTTAAAAAAAAAAAAAAGACATTTCGAGCGGTTGTTACGCTTGGTCAAGAACTAACTCTCCAGTACAATCAGGGACTGCATTAAGTGTCAATAGCGTTAGCTGGTACTCAAGTTTAGATATAAACAACAACAAAATACAACAAAAACATTTTTTAAAATTCAAAATAGAGCAATAAACTGTCTTATGAGAATCGAGATCTAAGGACCACTCATCATGAGCAAGAGAGGATGACGAGTAAGAGACGAGTAAATCTCCTTATTCATAGGGTAATCCCTCTTAAGTTATTTTTAGACATGGTACTCAGCTTTTCCACACAAAAACAGCCACACAAGGAGCGAGTATCATCCGCGGAAGAAGTGGTTGCCACGTCTAAAAATAACTTGAGAGTGATAACCCTGGGAATAAGACCTATATGGGGATTCACTCTCTTACCCTTCATCCTCTCTTGTCATGAGACAATGCTTTATTGAAGTGGTTTAAGTACAATATAAACCGGTTAGACCTGTCTGTTTCCTGTTGAGTTAAGCAATATTATTATGCTATATTCATATTGAATTGGTGGCAATATTGTTGGCTGTTTCGAACCCCGTCTCTGCTGACATTCTTTTCTGCTTAAGTTGCGCCAGGTTTTCATGCTAACGGCAAAGTTGGCAAAAAGAGTACCAGCTATTGCTGGCAGCTAACCTGTGGTGCATTATTATCGTCTCGCCCAGGTACTCCAGCATGCAGTATAACTTTTTAACACAAAACCAAGTATAGATAACACATACGTGCTAGAAGCTAACCCAAAGTCACTAAAATAGGCACTAAGTCATGTTGGTAGCGGACATTACCCTTAGATCTACCATAAGTAATAATGAGGCTAAAAGTTAGCAGCCATGGACAGCTGTTTCGGCCGTTTTAGGACTTATTAGCTTGGGACAGTGACGAACACAACAGAAACCAATAAGCGTTTTCTCTCATGAGCCAGCGGTCTCGTAAAGATATAACTTCATCTTCTTCTTAATATCGAATCGGTAGTCAAGTCATTTGCATCCAGTGAGGACATTGTAGTCTTACCGTCAATACTGCTGTAAAGCTGTGCCTCTACTTCCATTCCATCATGAAACTTTCGTCTATCAAGAACCTTCTGTAGCTCAAGTATTCCTTGATACTCGGAGGTCAGAAAATGAAGCGTGAAGTAACACTGACTAGAAACAAATAAAGAAAAACAAATGACAGTGAATTATGTTAGATATCAACTCAGTGTTCAGAAGAAATAAACTTAAATGAGAGCAATGAACTTAAATCACAATTAAAATCTCATACAAAATTGCAAGACTCGATTGGGTTGTTCAAATGCTAGTGTGGCCGAGGCAATTCCCAGACCCCTAGGCGACTTTCCCGCCACTTTGGGTCACGTGATTTTGTGAACTAGAGTCGTGTTTGAAGAAAGTTGTGTAAACGTTTGTCGATATTGTTGAACTTTATTTGTTTCAAAGACTGATTTCTTATAGGTCTGACAAAAGTTAATGTTTTCCCTTTTTATTGTTTTCCTATTTTGTATTTTAGGGACTGATTTAGTCTCTTTATCTTCAGTTTTACGGTTATTTACGGTTATCAAAGATCAGTAAAACTTGTAGCCATTCAAGGAATAAACTGTCCCGAGTGGCAGCTACAGCTGGTCAAATTTAACCGTGGGTTAAGCAACAATTCAAGGAGAACTTAAAGAAACTTACACACATCTATATCTATCTTGAAGAGTAGGGTAGTGAACCCGATGTTGTGTAGTCTATCTTTTCTATTGACAGCTAGTCAAAGGCATGCAGCGATGCATGCTCTAAAGAATGTTTTACTCTAATTGACTCTGCTAGCACTAAATTCAGTCTCAAGATAAAGGAAGCATTACATATTAATTGGATCAAGCCTTCCTTAAATCAACAGGTAAATCATGCCAACCTGAAGCTTTGTTGCTAATCTTTGTATTTATGGCAATCACTATTACGAGTTGTGTATTTATACTTATTACCATATAATTATTTTATCTCTGATGATGGCAGTGGCAACTGTCGAAACATGTCAGTATTAAAACTTAGAAGTGTTATTATCTCTGTTAAATTTATTTTTCTCAAACTTAATTGTCGGAATCATAAAAAAATGATTCACTCGTACTAAGCTGTTGTGTTCAGTTTCTGGGTAACTTATCATATCATATCAGCTGGGTAACTTATCATATCATTTGAACAACATAAAATAACGAGGGTGTTACTAAACAGCGAAACACCAAAAGAACAAAACAAGAATAATATGAAAGAATATAAAATTTTATTTTCCGATAACTGTCCCTCTCGTGTCCTGTGGCCCTATAAAAACATACAAAATATAAAAATTAAACATATAGAAAACTGCGAAAATTAAACATATAGAAAACTTCGAAAATTTGACCGATCATTTGACCGAAAGGTCAAAATGAGAATGTAAAGCAAGAAAAGAACTGATTCACTTGCTATGGAGCGTACTGCATGTCAAGTATGTATTTATCATCGTTTCTTCGGTCTCTTACTTTTTAGATTATTATGTGATAAAAAATTAGGTTATATTTTCCATTTATCCGTTAGAACGTTATAACTAGATCTTCAAAACTTTTTAAGGTATCGATTGTAAACTAGTGTGATTTTTGTTTTCTTGTACCATATGTGCGCATGAGCGGACTAGCGTTAATTCATCCAGGACATTTATTATTGACATGGGCAGCAAATGTGCTTTGTTCCAAACGCATTCATATTAAAAATACATTCCTATAAAGTTACACTTTTCTTAGGAAAAATATTTCATACTTAAAAGCTTGAACTACAAGCTTTTTTTTAGATTCCACAAATGACCTCAAATAAAGCCTGAATTTTCATGTGTCTCAAATCACGTTATCTGCATGTATTACCCAATTTGAGCTTAATTAACGCTGTGATTTGATTTTGAGTCAAAAAGTCAACAAATCATGAGGTTATATGAGTCTTGCATCAACCAAGGGATGTAGCGTAGTTGCGATTACATTTAGCTGTTAGTTGTTTTGCTACGGTAAAATGTTCAGTAAGGTTAGAGTTGGCTATGTGTTCAACTCATTGCCGACTCCCCAATACAAAGTTATATTTTAGTTGAACAAAATTGAAAAACAAAACAGGTGTTACACAGATGTATTTATATCACTTTTTCTTGAATGCGCTTTTACATTTTGAACCAGCCTTTATATAGGAATTAAAAAGCGAAGTCGCTTTACTCTAAATAAATCACTCTTGTCATAAAAATTTTAGACAAAGCAACACCAAAAATTTTCAGATGAACAGTTTTTTCACACGTCGATCAACTTACTGGTTTGAACAACTTTTAACTGTAACGGAGTTAATAGTTATATTTACTAATACTTAGGCTTAGTAGTAAAAAGAGAAGGGCAGCGGTCTGTGTATCACCACTGTGGCATAGACCATAAAGCAAAAAAAGTTAAACTACAAAACAACTACTGTGGTAAATCATTAGTATAAGAACATAACAGAGATAGAGATAAAGAATTGTATTGACGTTTATTTACTGTATCTTAATGGTATTACAAGTCAGATTTATCAAAAAAGTAAAAAATACAGTAAACTGTTGTATTGTAACTTGAGACACAGGAACATTTAACAAATTTAGACGAGGGCATTATTATAACAAGATCAGTAGTAACAAAGTATGTCACGATTACATTCAAACTCGAATCAATTCACATTCGTACAATCGACTCACAATCTCTAACAATCTTTCACAAAAAACTAAGCAAGTTACAATTTTCTACGGCTATATATAGTGTTAAATCATAAATTAGATGTGTGCTCGTATTTACAATATTTCCGCTAAACTACATGTACGTTGTACTGTACGCAAATCATCTTTTGCCTACACAGTTTGATTGTCGACAGTGCAAAATAAAGATTGCGGAAATACAATCCTGATCGTTGATCTTTCATCAGTCAAACTAACTCCGATTGTTACTGGAGAGTAAGGATAAGTGTATGAAGACAGTGTGGGGTAATATTGATAAAAAGGCGGAAAACGTAGAACTAAAGGAAGCAAAGAAATCGTGAAGTGGTCATCGTGGTTGGATGAATCAGCTTAGTTAATAAGATAACAGAAAAACTGACTAAAGACCCTGAAACAAATGAACTGCTTGCTTTACAAAAAAGCTTTAAAAAGAAAGGAAAAATATTGAAAGAACTTGAAACTAAAGTAGGGGAAATGATGAATAGACTATAATATTGATGAACAATGTATGATCAATGACGTAGAAGCAAAAGGGAAATTGAGAACAGGAATGTTGAAAGTCCTTGTTCAACTAGAACAAAAACTGCAAAATGTGAACTTACCTGTGACCGTTGTCGCAGAAAGTGAGAATTACAAAGTCCAAAGTGAGAACACGGTAGCATCTTCTAGTCAGCTGTCACTACACGTCAAAGATGGACATTCAAAAGTTTCCGGCACAAGTAACACAAATGCAGGGTTTTGGGAAGCATTTAACTGCTGTATCAACTAGAACAAGCTATCTCGTTGACAGTGCCAGGATTTGCTTTAACAGACGCAATATTAGCTGAACGCAACATTAGACGCACAATCCCGTTAGCGGGATTTGCGTTAACAAACGCAAACTACCAAGCTGCAATTGAACTACTGAAGGAGAGATTTGGCAAAGACAGCCTGCTCAGACAAACACACATTAACAGCCTCATGAACATGAAGCCTGTTTACAGTGAAGGTGATACCACGCGTTTGCGTATTCTGCATGTCAAGATGGAGACACACCACAGAACCCTAGTGGCTCTCGGGGCAGACGAGCAGACCTACTCGGCCATCGTTGTACCATGTCTTTTGGAAAAGCTGCCAGAGACTTTTCGGTTGACAATAACTCGCGGAAATCCCAATTATGAGGAAAGGAAGCTGAGCCCGCTAATAGGGAAACTAAAGCCAGAGATAGAGTTAAGGGAGAAGCACTAGTTCCTCTGTCCTCCCAGAAAGGACTCGCCCAAGTCCGGTAACTCATCATTGGTTAAGAAACCTGGCCCAGGAACCAGTAGCACATTGTACGTGAAGCAGAAGCCCGTTTTGCGTTGGGGACCATACAGCCGAAAAAGTGTGAAAGAGTGAAAGACCCCAAGGAGCGTAAGAACATTTTAATTAAATATTCTAGATGTTTTTCTTGCCTTAAAAAAGACCACCGATTGCGTGGCTGTAATTTTAAAGCAACCCAGTATGGCATATGTCAAAAGGGGCATAACACAGCCTTATATGAGGGGGGTGGGGTAGTTCAGGAGAGTCCTAGTAAACCCAAACCAGACCAGCGAGGGGATACTAATAGTAGTAGTGGGGATAATGTTTCAAGTTTTGTTGCCAGCCCCAGTAACCTTCACGTAGGGAGTGGGATTAGAGTTGCCCTATAAACATCCCAACGCCATGTAAATGGGAAGCGGCAAGGTAGAGCAAGAGTGTTGTTTGACAGTGGAAGCCATAGAAGTGTCCAGTGTAGGGCTTCCATGTGTCAGACAGGAGGTATTAGTTCTAAGTACCTTGGGGAAGAAAGGCAAAAGCTCCAATTTAACTGATGTAGTAGAAGCAAAGCAGAAATAAACCCCCTGCGAGGGGAGATTGCCCTTAGATTAGAAGCATTTGTGGCGCCCAACATCTCGCCAATTAGAAACGAGCACATAGAGATAGTTAAGGAAGATTATGACTATCTGAAAAAATTGTAGTTTTCAGATGTTTGTAAGAACAGCGACGAGTTGAAAATAGACGTATTGATGGGTGAAGACTATTTGTGGGCATTTCAGAAAGATCATATAGTTAGAGGAAACGCAGATGAGCCAGTTGCAGTTCAGACAGCCCTAGGGTATGTTTTATCCGGGCCAATGAAGATTAAGAGATAGCGTTGATAGCGATAGCACAGTTGTAGATAATCATTTTGTTACACACAAAGACAACTAATGAAATCTCTGATTTCGAAATTTTATATAATTGCTCTTTTGCAACATGCAAGGATCGTTCCTGACAAATATTTTCAAAAATGGTTTAGAAACCGACGTTAGTAACTATAGCTCAATCTCACTTCTGTTAATTTTCAAAAGAATTTTGGAAACACTTGTGTGCAATGAACTGATTATAGGTTGATTGAGATGAACAATATAATCTACGACAAACAATTTGGATTTCGCTCCAATCATTCTACATAATATGATATATTATCGATAAAATTCAGGAAGCAATCGAAAGGGGTGGGTTTTCTTGCAGAATGTTTTGCGATTTCTCTAAAGCTTTAGACACAGTTAACCATGAGATATTGATAAAAAAACTAGAGCACTATGGTTCAAAGGTATTGCCAAAGAATGGTTTGTTCTCTGTTTGAATAACAGAAGACAATTCAACTCCAATGGAGACGCGAATTCCAAAGAAGGTTACATTTTCAGTGGTGTACTCCAGGGATCTGTCCTTGGGCCTCTTTTGTTTTTGATATACAATAATGATTTCAGTCACTGATCAAGTATTGTTGATGTGCACTATTTGCGGACGATTGTAATTTATTCTTCAGTCATAAGATCACATCTGGAAAAAAGCGTTGGTGAAGTAAGAACTAACAAGCAAACTTTTACTAAATATTGATAAATCCAACTTTATTTTTTTCGTACATCGCAGAAAAAAACTGAATCTTCCATACGTCTCTATTAATCATACGTTTTTAAAGTAAAAGGACAGCATTAGATAATTGATGGTTTTGTAGCGCCGAAAGGCCGATGTGTTGAGCGCTATATACTGACTTATTTGATTGTCGAAATCCGAAATCCTTCACTGTTTACAGGAATTACACACCTTTATTAAATTTATTGCTGTAGCACTGCTGGCTAAAACTCAATGAGCCATCTGCTAGTTTTTTCCTTTTTGTAAATATTACAATAATGCAGATTCATTCTCTATAGAAGATTAATTTTATAATCCATTAAAATAATTTTGTTACAGTTTCTATTGACTATTATTTTGACAGAAAATGTGTGCAAAAATGGGACTGAGGGGAACAAGGCCAGATACAAGAACATGAAGTATTGGGCAAAATAAATGGTTTAACGACTAATAAAAACTGAAAATTAAAATCGTACCCAATCCTATTTGGCTAATTTCAATACGTTATAAATAATGTTGCTACTCGCTCGCTCGCTGCAACAACGATCGCTTACTAGCCATTAATAAAACGTCAAAACAGTATTTTTGGGAAACAACTTGTTTACTTTCTTCGGTCCGATGAGAGGTTGATTCTGTTTTTTATTGCATGGTTCAAATAACACAAACGGGTGGAGAGGAAAGTGTTGCGTGACCACAATTAAATCTAGCGCTTATCAAGGAGTAGAATTTCAATCTTGCTATTGCGAATTTTGTGGTTTTTACAAAAGACACCAAAAGACACCAAAAGTCTTTGAGTGCTTAAACCATGTGCGATTTTAAGAAAAACATCTTGTTCTGTTTCCTGTCACTTCCTGCTTAAGAAATCAACTCCATGCACTAGAAAACAGTCCTAAGAAAATACTAAGATTGGTTAAAAATCGTGTTTCTATAACTCGATGGAAACACAGAACTAGCACGAGCTGTTAACGTAATGATGGCGCGAGCAAAGAGAATTTACATTTTGATAATCTAAGTTAACAAGTTGTTTTCCTCTTTCTCGTCGCCGTATTTTCTAAAAGAAATAGAAAACATCGTTTCTATGTTTCTATCGAAAGAAAGTTTGGGAGAACTCGAAAAAGCTGTGAAAACACTCGCCTGCGGTCTTCTCCTTCTCCCAAATTTTCCGCTCGTGTTTCTATAACTCAATAGAAACAAGGTACATGTTTTCTATTTCTTAACTAAAAATTTCAACCTTAAAAAAACGTCTTAACTAAGTCTTGTGTGTAGCTTCTCGCCGACTCATCAAATTTCAAATTTCATTTTTTGTTGACCAAAACTAACACGTAAGATTTTGGTTAACCCAAAGGTACTGTTAGACGAGATATGTTTAAGTAATCGAACCGTTAGGGCGAACGCAATTTGAACTTTTTAACACACATAAGTGGAAATTTATTCCATATTAAACGAGTAACAGGCTCGATTACATGCTATTCATATACTGAAAATGTGTAAAAAAATATGGCAGCGAATAAGCAAAACTTGACAATAACACCGTGTCAATTCATGCAAGCACGGGCAGTTCATGCCTCAATCGATGTCATAGAAACTTCTGCATTTTGATTGGCTTA